>CM064488.1:9230750-9384187 GCA_032716605.1 Paralithodes platypus | reverse complement strand
CGGCATGTCCATTCACGTACATAAGGAACATGAGAGGTGCCAACACAGATCCCTGCGGCAACACTACCACTCTCAACTTTCCGCCACGATGATTGAAGTTCCTGCTAATGTTGGTCCTCATTAACCCTATCTGTTAAATAGCTCTCCATCCATTTCAGCAAACTCCCCCTGACACATCCTAGCGTCTCAAGCTTAGATAACAATCTGCTTATGTGGTACCTTATCGAATGCTGTTTGGAAAGGTCTAAGTAGAACGCCTCCACCCCATCCGCCTCTTTCATTGGAGTACATCTATCACCCTACTGTAATAACATAGCAAACTGGTAACACAAGATGTCCCTTTCTCTGAATCCAAATTTGCTTTGGGGTTATTATTTTCTTTCTCTCCAACATTTTCATCCATCTCTTCCTAATTAGCTTTTCACAAATCTTGCATACAATACATAGTAAGTTGAAACGGTCTATAGTTTTAGAGGGTCCTCAGGGTTTCCATTCTTGTATATCGGAATGATATTAGCTCTTTTCCATCAACAGGAACCTGTCCTTTATCTAAGGAAGCTTGGAATTATGTCCCTCACTGGCTCCACTAATTGCTCTGCAGGCAAACTCCTTTAAAACCCAGGCAGACACTTCATCCGGTCCCCATAGCTTTCCTTACTTCAAGTCCTCTCATCGCAGATAACAGCTTCATCTCCTAGTTATTTCAATCTTTACTAAGACCACTCTCCAGTACTGTAGTACTCCCGCCTGTGGTTCGTCAAAACCTTCCTCCTCTAGTAAAAACTGAACCCCAATTTGGTTTTATTCATTACCTCACACCATTGTCCGAGTACATTTTCATACGTCCTAGCATCAACTCTTAATTTAGTAATTTGTTCTTCTTTACTTCAACTTACTGTTTTATACTTATTTATAAAATAATCTAGGGTCACTTTCACATTTATTTACTATGGTTTTCTTCTCATAGTTTCATTTTAACTTGCCTAATTTGTTAACATATCTATTCCTCTCCTTGTTTATATTTATTTCCCGATTACTCTCAGTGTTCCTTCTTCTTAATCTAAAGCCGCTCAAGCTGCATCAAACTCCTACCCAAAGCTCTTTTGCATTTCAAATTAAAACCAATCTTTCTGCTTAGTAAAATTTCCAGTTTTATATCTTGGTACAAACATATTGGTTTCCTACTCTATAAATTTCGAGGAATCTACTATATTGTACCCTTGTACGTCCGCGTTCCTGTCAAAATAAGATCCCAATCTACTCCCTCTAAATATCTTTTCAAGGATACCTAATCAGCTTTACTATAATTTAATCTGTGCATTTATGTAGCTATTGTCTAATCTATTGGCATTACTCGAGGTTCAACTTCCATTTTAGTAAAAGGTGATCCACTTTTTACCTACAGACATAGATAGATTATATCACTATATGTAATGTTACTATATGTATATCACTTATGTGCATGTCCGTAGCCGTTCAAACGCTGCAACTACCACCACCGTGTGCAACGTGTCTTATATCCTTCAAGTTCCAGTGTATATATTATCCGTCAGGAGAATAGTGTAACAAGATTGGCTAGTGCGGGCTGGAGCGGTAGGGGTCAGGGTAGAAGAGTGAGAATTAGTCTGATGGGGAAGCGCTTGCTCCTGGAGATCCGGGAGCGAACACCCAGGTTCACCAACAATTTGTTCAAGCTGATCTTTCAATGTAGTAATAAAATCGGGCGTCTCGGGGAAATGGAGCAAGGGCCCTCCAGATGCAATTTGAGTCGTGTTGGGAAAGAGGTGATGGAGGACCGCGCCGTTCGGAGATAAACGAACGCACTCTGGCAGTAATATCATGTTCCGTCGAGGTCAACGAATCCTTGATGTAAGAGAGAAAACAAGACGTGCACCCACAAAGCGCACCGTGAGAGGAGACGTCATCCTGTTCAACCCGAGGCAGGCAGGCAGGCTGGGAGGGGGGAGACGATATCCTCAATGTCCGATAGCTCTAGCAGGTCTGTAGGTATCGCAGTGGGTGGGTGAGGATCCGTAGGTAACTGATCCTGTGCCGGTAGGGAAAGGGTTTCCTTTGACATCGGAGGGGATAGGTTACAACATTGGCCAGTCGACTTAGCAAGTTTAGATGCTGTTGATGCGGGAGGGGGAGATGTAGCAGTATCGCGCGCTCTCTTACGGCCAGAAGGCACATCGTGAAGTTGGACACGTGAATCGGATAAGCGGTAGGTAACTAGATCCGTGTCGTCTAGGTTGTGTTGGTGTCTGAAACGCTCCATCAACGCAGCCGGTGAAAGGGTCGAGCCAAGAACACGTGGTCAATACACAGACAACCTGGGTCATGCGAAGAGGGTAGGGAATCAGGAGGGGTGATCCGTAGGAGGTAAACCTTTAAGGCCTTAGTCAGACGGTGATTAGAGATGCTCATGAAAGAAACGCTTACCGCAGGAATTACACCCACAGGTATCGGCATGGTCAGGCAAAGACCATGGCAGCACAGGGGACGTGGAGCCGTCAAACGCCGCAACCTGCATTTCAAGATCATCAGGCGCACCTTGGCTTCGCTGGTTCCCCAGAGTGGTGCACTTCTGAGAAGGAGTCGTAATTTTACGGGTACTGGAGAGACGAGAGGTACCGTAAAACCGTGTAACTTCGGACATTTTTTGAGTTTTTTTAACGATATCTCCTGACTGTAAACACATTACAGAGATATAACTAGGTCAAGTGATGTGTGGTGATAGTGCGCAGTAATCCAGGAAGCCTCCTAAAAATTATCCCCCATAATAAGAGAGCTATCCTTATCCTAAATGGTGTCCGAAGTCATCTTGAAAAGTGGCTAACTTCGGACATGTATGAATAACTTCGGACATACAGTGATTTTTTATGGAAAATGATTGCCAAGAAAGCTGGGATAGCTTCGGACAAGTGGAGGGGAACTTCAGACGTACGTTCGTGGTTTTATTTCATTCATTTTTCGGCTCCTACTATTTTATATGAATATTTTATTATTGCTGTTTATTCCTGTCCGATGTCTTCCTGGAAAATGCACAGTCAATACTTTTAGGCCTGTATAATTAGTATAGGAGGGGGTTATATACAATGTTTAACAAATATTCTTTTTGGATCTGTTCTCGTTAGGCATTGAACTCACTCTTAGAAAATATTGAGCAGGAAAAATAACCAATGCTGTCAAATCAATAACTCGAAAATTAACTAGGCCTAGTGAAAATATATAGGTATGTATACTCTATCACTGCATATACATTTTTATGAATTTGAGCATTTTTATAGGTATAACGTATGTGTTGGTGTTTCTTACGGCAGATAATAATTTTTTTGGACAAGATATATGCCTCTCCTAATTTATATATATTATATATCCAGAATTATCCTAAATACATAAATGTTTAGCATATCATATTTTATGGGTTTTTGGACTCCGAGAATGATTATTTGATCTTTAACCACCATTTTAATGATGGACAAGTATTATGAATTATTTTCATAGGGCAAATAATAACAAACGATTTGTTTGTTCCATGTCCGAATTAACAATTTTTTTTTGTGGAAAACACAATAGGTTAAATGATAGTGTTCTAGCTAGAGCGTTATACAAGTGTAACAAATTTCCTTTGGTGGATGTTGTCTCTGATAATTTTACTACAAAATTATATCAGTCACAACATCATTCATACAAACAAATTTCTTCAGGGTGATAGAAGTTTGGCAGGGTAGCAAAAAATGTACAAATTTTCGTCATATATAAAAAAAAAAATGTGTGTACATATACAGGTACTCATGTCATGTCAGTTCCCTAGGGCTTTTACATGCTCTTCCTTTGCCATTTCTCTAAACGGACCCCACAAAAAAACAATAAAAAGCGTTTCCATTATATAATGACAATGGCTAATTACTTATTATCGCCGATGTCCGAAGTTACGACCCAAGTCCGAAGCGACCCGGTTTTACGGTACCAGAGATTGAGGGGGCAGCTCTCGTTTGACGGGTAGCCGACTGGACAAGGGAGGACGATGCCCTCGGTGCGGGAATTGAGGAAACGGCCTTCAGTGATGTAGCTCGAGGTCAGGTGATAAGCCCAGCACGGGGTTTGCGCTGAGGCCGTGGAGGCTGAGACTGGACAGTAGACCGATCGGAAGAAGGATCACACTTAGAATGCGGGGTGGGCGACGGCTTAGGCCCACCACGGGCAGCACTATGGGGATGATCAGTGGTCGAGACTTCCGCACCTAGAGCCGCAAACGCATTGTGAGTTGCGACGGGAGGTCGGGGGGAAGGTCGCGTGGCGTTGGAGGGTCTGGTGGAATGACCAACATGTGAGGATGGATTCGAAGGTGAGGACCCGGGAAGCTGTGCCCGGTTGTCGGAGGGCAATGAAGCAGGACGGGACACAGCAGCATACCTCCGCTCAGGCGTCGTTCCAGACTCACGCACTAGTCGCGCAGCAACTCTGAAAGGAATGCCCTTCGCCTCCTGCAGATGGAGCACTTCTCTGGCAAAGACATAATGAGAGCAACGCTTATCCGAGGCAACGTGTCGGTCTCCACAATTTGTACATGATGGGTTATCAGCGGAGCACTGGGAAGGGTGAGCGCCATCCCCAGTTTCTACCCCACAGCGCAGACAGTGTCCGACAGAGCGACAGTATTTAACAGGATGGCCGAATTTCCAACAGTTGACGCACTGGCGAGGACTACGAACAAAAGGTCGCACGCGCAGCGATTCGGCACCTAATTTAATGGAGTGAGGCAGTTCATGGCTATCAAAGTATAACTTAGCAATGCGAAGAGGTCGATCGGGATCAGAGCCTCTCCTCGGGGATATTGTGTAAGTTTCAACTCTACGTACTGCAGGGAGATCTAATTGCAATGCTAGACACAGTCGCGGGCCAGCTTCTCTGAAGTCATCCTCCTTGATGAGGACACTATGGGGAACAACAACCGTGCCCACACATTGGTTTAGCGACACTTTGGGGTGACCCAGTAAAGAGTCACTGGGAGTGTCTAGGAGGGTTATCATGGTGGACGACTGTTTCTCAGAATGAACTTCAACAATTCGAGAGGTCTCCGAGTGATGGAACAGATCAACAGGACCCACCTCTTGCCGAAGGTAGACCTGAAGATCAATATCATCGTGTGGGCGGTTTTCAACCTTAAAGTACTTCGGCCATCGTGGGGGTTGAAACAGTGCACCGAGCACATCAGGTGCAGCATGAAATTGCCGCCTGGTGCGAGTTCGGGAGGAAGACTGAGGCAGAAACGGTTGGAGCGTCGTAATTGAGGTAGTAGCGACAGGGAGCACCGTGACTGGGTCCGAGGTAGGCTAACCCGGAGTACCAGACAGGGCGGTATTGGTCGTGGCCGGCAAGGTCGCCGGAGAAGCCGGGGCTGACACAGGAGTGGCAGCCACCGAGCCCAGAGGAGAGTCAGTTGGATTGGTCTTGGGAAGAGCAGGGTTCGTCAACGCAATGTCCGAAGCAGGGGGAAGATCCGATACACTGCCCAAAGCCACGCAGGGGTCAGGATCCGTATTGTCCGGTGAGTCAGTATCCATAAGACGAAGAAGGTAAATTCATCTGATCCAAATCCCGTACCCACCAGGGAGCCACAATTAGAGGACCGGGCTACCGCCCTAGGGATACGAGCAGGTATACACCCTTCCCAATGTACCTTGAGGGCCGTCGGTCCGTCGAACTAAGACCCAGTACAAGAGTCCGGGTTTGACATAAAAGGATCCCCTCGTTCGAACACGTCAGGGATGCCAGTTCATAAGGGTGAAGAGGCTTGCCGTCCCACATCACCCTGTTAACAAAACCAAAGAGCAAGTCGGGCCAAGATCCAAGTGTCATTCGCGGTACACCCAGAAGAGGGGGTAGAGAGAGGAAGGGAAAAACGAAAAGCAAACGGGGAGAGAAACAAAAGAGCAAAATTAGTTGGAGGTGACAGGGGGAGCGGTCAAATGACCTTGGCCGACCCACTTGCCAGCCCGGAAGCCCCCATACGACGACAACGGACCATGCGTTATGGAGGTATTATAGGTGTAAAATATGCAGTGATGACCGGGTTTAACAGTAATGTTACATTTTATTTGGTAGATGGGACCATCTATCATCCATATTCTGTGGCAAATGTGTTAATCAGAGAATGTATCTTTGCTTGGAAAGTATATCTAGTCAGTGACCAGTTACTTTCCAGCATCATATCAAAGTGGTTAACAATATAGCCCGGGGCACTAGTAAGGACATGTGGTCCTGTAGTTAGGAACAGACCAGTATACTGCTCCCAACAGTCTTATATGTCCCTTGTAAGTAGTAATGTGGAGCTGGAGTCGAGGACACCCACATAACAGTTGTTGTAGTTTCCTTCATCTAATGGTGGAGGAAAAAAAGAATATGCCTCACGCATCCTACTGCGTGTCGTACAAGGCGGCTAATAGGGGGGATGGCGATAGACTTGTGGACCAACAGCCATTACTATGCAATAAAGTCTTTATCTTAGTACTGTCTTGGTATGGCACTGCCGAGGCTGGTAGGGTGCGGATAGGTTCCACAGGGGACGGAGTCTTACCTGGGCGCTGTTTGGCACCACACCTGTGTCGACAACAGTGTTTGCACGTTGGGGCAGGACTTTATTGTTCTACTGTATAGTCCTTTTCTATTCTATTCTATATACTCAGGCCCAATCTCCACTTTTCAATTTTTTTTTATTTTATTTTCCTCTATTTTATATTTTTATTTTTTATTTTTTTCTTGGGGGTGGCCGACTCAAGACAGAGCAAGAACAGGAAAACACAAAACACAAGACAAAACAGTGAACAAACACAGACAAAACACAAAATTCACACACATCCAGGTCACCAAGGTCGCCCTGTATAGTCCAAATTGCATAATACTGTATACAGTAGAGTCTTGTTATGGTGCTGTTTTTTTGTAACACTGTTAAGTCTGGTGTGGTTGCAGATACTGCAGGGGGACTCTGTTGAGTCTTGCTGAGGCACAGTTAGCACAATACCAACATCAGCCACAGTGATGACTTGGTGGGGCAGTGCTATGGCGGGACTTTATTGTACTACAGTGCACTCAGTACAATAAAGTCCCGCCATAGCAGTGTACTACAGTGCACTCATATTTTCTAGATCTCAAGTGACGGCATCTCTTCCGTAGATTGACCTCCCAATCTACCAAGATTGGAAGCTAAAGCGTCACATTATTCCTTTGCCCCTCAACTTTCTCTTCATAATTGCTGAGGGGCACAGGGGGTGGGGCTTTGGTTTCCCGGGCGTTTACGCACCCTCTCAGCTCCCCGCCATGGAGTGGCTTCGGTCACCCAGGCTTTATTGTGGTCGGCAGGGAGGGTTCTGTGGGGGCGCTCGTTTATGGCCTTACTCGGGGCCTTGGGGCTGTTCGGCCAGGCAGCTTGGGGAACAACAACAACAACAACAACAACAACAGTGCACTCAACAACTGAAAGGCAACACCGTCTGAGCCGTTACAATGCATGTAATGGAAAAATTATGCTAAACCATCGTATGTATGTACTGTACTGTATGTATAACCACCTTTGGCTGACCAGAGCTTCAGCGTACAAGCATGTCTGTCATGAGCGCAAGTATTTAAGCTTTTTATAATTAATTATTTTGTTTTCTTGTGAATTTTTGACCAGGTCCTTTGCTAATATGTAGTTTTCACCTGGTTAACTTCATAGGTAGTCTCTCTTGGAAAATTACTAATGCGAGGATTACATTAATGGATGGGATTAAATCAAAGCTACAAAAGAGCTGATGATTTATATTAATAAACTATATGTATGTGTAATAACTTACTTGGTGTACTTAGCGGATGGCTCCCAGTATGTGTTGGTGAATGGGTCGTAGGTGTATCGGACACGGTGACTGGTGAGGCTGGTCTCACACACCAGTGGGTGAGCTTCACGACGCATCACATCACCACTGTAACATCATAACATTATTGATTATGTCAACAGTAACAGATAGACTGGTTCTAGGAAAATAAGGCTTCAGTAATCAGTACTACCTGCTTCATATAGTTGGATCTCTCTATATAATCCATGGGCAAGTGAAATTGACAACATCTAAGAGAGCTAATAACTAGGCTATTTATTATACATTACAAAATATTATTGGTAATGATGTGGAAATTTTATTTTGCTACGCTAACCTTTTTCAATATATAGTTGCCATTTATTGGAGTTCATGACACAAAACATGCAACATTCAGAAGGTACCAAACTACCAAATTGTTGGATGTTTTTTCTATCTACTCTCCCTTGGACCCCAATGGCCCTTGTCCAATACCCTCCCCCCACAGTACAGTATGGTAACAGGAGTGATATGTTCTATACATCCTTGTTCTTACAACAGACATACTAAACTAATTATCTCTACTGTACAGCACTCTACTTGTGGAAAGAAGTTTGTTCGAGTTATTGAGCACCATTTTGCCTTACCCTGGAAAAATAAAAATAAAATAGTATCATTAACCCTTTCACGCACATATGACGCAGAGGTTGCCAGATTAGCAATAAGAAATAGAGTTCTCTCACTCTTATAATTACCTCTCCAAAATTAGTTTTCTGCCCACAGCTAACTCAAAGACAACTGCAGAGGTTGAAGTAACTAAACTAAAGGTTTCTAAATACCCCTGATGGTAACAAAGGCTGGTGATGGGCTGGTCTATCAGAGTGAGAACTGAGCAATCTCTGCCATACCCATAGCTTACTCTGACTGTTCCTTTTACTTTTATATTTTCTAGATCTCAAGTGACGGCGTCTCTTCCGTGGATTGACCTCCCAGTCTACCTAGATTGGAAGCCAAAGCGTCACATTTTTTCCTTTGCCCCTCAACTTTCTCTTCATAATTGCTGAGGGGCACAGGGCCCTGGGTGGGGCTTTGGTTTCCCGAGCTTTTCCGCACCCTCCTCAGCTCCCCGCCATGGAGTGGCTTCGGTCACCCAGGCTTTATTGTGGTCAGCAGTGAGGGTTCTGTGGGGGCGCACGGTTATGGCCTTGGGGCTGTTCGGCCAGGCAGCTTGGGGAACAACAACAAAGGCTTTAAAATATCCCTAATAGGCTCAAAATTGTGTCATATGTCGGAGAGGGTTAAAAACTTATACATACATACCGGTACATACATACAATTTTAAGACTGAGTGCTCCACACATACTTGCAGTTTCAGTCTCTTGTCCTAATGGCGGCGTTCCAGGCAACCCTGTTAAGGGCTGCTTCAATTGTCAAGTTTTTGGATTTGAGATCGGCATGTATAGTCCGATCCCAGGTCTTCCTCGGTCCCCCCCTTGGTGCAGCTCCCTCCACAATCACAGACCTGCATTTTTTCAGCCAATTTTGTTCATCCATTCTCTCCACATGTCCATACCATCCCAGTCTACTTGTACGCATCACCTCGCTAATACCGTACTCTTTATACCTAAATGTCTCCTCAGCTGAACATTTGTTATTCTATCCTGCAGCCTGGCCCCCCACATCCATCTCACCATGCTCATCTCATTGCGTTCCATTCTGTTGACATCCTCTACTTTAACGGCCCATGTTTCTGAGGCATACGTCATTGCACTTCTAACACATGAGGCATACACCTTTCCCTTCCGGGGGAGAGGCATTCTTTTCATGGTCAGGATTGGCAGCAGTTCTCTGAACTTCCCCCAGCCACAGCGACAGTGGCAGGCTCGGCCCCACCACTGGCAGAGATGGTATCTCCTAGGTAACAAAACTTGTCCACCAGCTCCAATGACTCATTTCCAAAATTCACAGCCACAGGATCATCACCTAACATAAGCTCGCCTTTGCACACTACGCACTTGAATTTCTCTATTTCTGACTTATCCTTCGGCAGGGTCCCTTTATTCTACTACAGCGCTTATTCCAATTCCCATCTGTACTTGTTACTATAAAATACAATTGGGCTAGCGACCCTACCCACCAAAAAGCTAGAGAACCAAACAAGTTGCCTCAGAATATGGAGGCAATTTATTCATGGCCATCCCTTCGGCAAGACCATATAGTTGCTCTCTCCAATCAAGTGGTATGTATAAATAAGGTGTCGTCATCTAGTGTGGCAGAAAGGAAGCAACCGACACCCTGAAGTTCCACTGCCACCATCTAGAGCGACATTTGAAGCACCCAACATCTCGAAGCTTCAATCGATAATCTCGGGGCCTCACAAGAGTACAGGCTACTGAACAGGCTAAAGTCCCGAGGTTGAGACATAGAAAAAAAAATAAAAAAAAAATAGAGACAGACAGACAATCCAAGTAGGGGTAAACCACAGATGGCATGGGTTGAAGTCTTCAGAAAGGACCATATATCTGGGGATGATTACAGATGCCACACTTAAATTTTACAAATATATATTCAAAGGAAATTTTGAGAGAAAAAGTGTAATATTAAAATGTAAAACTTGCAAAGCAAACAAACCGAAACAAGAATCGCACAACACTAAGACAAAAGAACTTATAGAAATCACCAAATGGAAACAATGCACTGAAGACCCTACAAAACAATATTATTATAGAAAATATGGAAGTTTCATACAAGAGTCTTTAGACTCGGTTATCAGATGATATGATAAATATAAATGAAAGAGAGACAAGCCATACAATTTTGATGGCCTGAACTGTTTTGAAGCATAAAAATATTGGTCTATCATATATAAATGCATTTTCTCTCTTTACTGAATACTGTACTAACTGTATTGTATCATCATCCGCCAGTTGATCAAGAGACCATTGTCCAGAACTGTACATGACGTTAAGTAGGGATGTTGATGATGTTGTTGTTGTTGTTGTTGTTGTTGTTGTTGTTGTTGTTGTTGTTGTTTTTGGGGGGCCCCTTTACCCTCATATTTAGCATATTAGTTTTGAAATTTTACGCCGTTCACCCCATTAGTTTAGCAATTTTAAGACCTTTCGCCCCATGTCTTTGAAAATTTTAAGATCTTTTGTGCCATTTAGGAGTTGATTTTTTCCTAGCGAGCCTGTAAATTTAGAAGGAATCGGCCTTCAGCCGGGACATAAATTTGTATCCCCCAAAATGTACAAATTTATATTTAAAGGGGGTCTATGGGGTGTTTTTTTAAAGCTTGATGGGAGGTCTTGCGAGGAAACTCAAAAATAAATTAATAGATAAATATATATACCAAAAACCAAGCCCTACCCCTCCTTAACTGATACTGTATCCAATAGTGGCCCACCTGACTCTCTGGTATTGTATGAGTGTGGAGGCCCTGGCAGCATATCCCTCCTCCAACACCTGACACCTGATGGAGTACCCCAGCAGCTCCTCCTGTTCTATCACCCCACGCACCAGACTGTCCCGGCTCCCGTAGTCAAAGTTGTCAGAGAACAGTGATGGGACAGCCTCTGAGCACACAGCCACACTGGGGTCGTACACGTTGCGGTGGATCTCTAAGTTCCTGCTGGCTTGAAACAGTTCCTGGAGATATATATTTGTAAATAATGAATACAATTCATATTTGTTTTCACCAACCCACCAATTAATTTACAAATAAACCTAACTAATGAAATCAATGAAAGTAATGAATACATGTGGTACTCCAAGGACTCGAACCTAGGATACTCACACCGAAATTCCGCACACTAAAAAAAATGACGATATATACAGCCAGTATAGACTGTTTTTTCAAGTAAGTCTCAAACACACAACACTTACTTGGTGTTCGCTTGCATGTCAGACACTCTACCAATGAAATACTCAGCCGGGTTGCCAGACTGAATAAAGAAATAGAGAGAAAGAGAATAATGAGGGCTTAGGAAAAGATCTATGGAAAAGAAAAGGGGATAAAAAACAGGACGGATGGGAAGGGGCGGATTGTGTATGGGAGGGATGGGGAGGAAAGGAGAGGAAAGATAGCAAACCAGAATGGAATGAGTAGCGCCTCACCGTAGGAATGGAGAGTTTGTTGGAGCGCCCAGGTCGACGGTGGTGCAGCATTTTTTTGGTGTCTCCGGCAGCGATAAGTGTAGCGGTCACCTCCCTCTCACCAACACTTGGCTTGTTCAGGTACAGGCACGTCATTATCATACTCTTGTCACTGGCACGGTTCTCTCTGTCAAAATGGGCAGTTATTACTAATTAATATGCAACATAAACAACACTACAGTGCGAAAATATACCGGTGTATATAGTTTGTCATCTGTATCATACTTAATAATAATAATACAGTCGACGCTCGATGTAACGGACCCCGATACAACGGATTTCGGATTTAAGGGAGTCTAGCAAGTTTTACCCTAGAACGTGTCAGTGGATTTCGTTTGTATTTCATAATATTTGGACCACGTATAGGGGACCTAACTACTAAGAAATGTACAAAGTTTTAATTATCTAGGACAATTATTTTTTGAGTTAGGTGAGAATTAGTGTGTAAATTTGACTTTGGGGTAAAATGCCCTGCTTCGTTAAATGTTGTTGCTTGATTATTTCAATGTATTGGGGGTACTAACAATAGGTTGTAGTTCCCATTCTATGACTACTTTTTCCATTTTGTATCTAATCATGGAATTAGGTCATTTTGAAATTAGGTACACATTAGGTAAAATGTCTCGGGTTGCTGTGTCGAAATGGTTAAGAAATTAAAAAAAAAGGAAGATAGAGTTTGTAGGGAATTCTATGCCCTTTCCAATGACACCAGAATCATTGTTGTAGCATGTTTGGTTGCGTCATTGGAACGCCGACAAGTGCATTTTCTTACGTGAGGTACTAAAGGCACGAGAGATGTTGCAAGCCAGCCGGCCAGCCGCACCCTACCTCTCTCGCGGCTTGGACCACACTGCTCTTTCTCCTCCATCACCACCACACCCTTCGTTGTTACCAAGGTTGAGTATCAGACACCGCTAGGAAAAATATCTAAAAAAGTCATATTTTCACAAAAAATTCATCTTTTTTGTATTTTTTTTTTTGCAGTTCCGAAACCAAAAAAGCATTTTCTACGCATCTGCGCGACCCGCGAAAATTTGAAACTAGCCCAGAAATAATATGCTTCCAGACGAAATATTGCCTCAGGATTTTAACTGATGATAGAGGGGTGGGTGATGATGCCATATACCGGGTTGCGCAATATTGCCGTTTTGGACACTAAAAGCTTGCTAGACCCCCTTAACCCGGGAGCTGCGGGGAGACTCTTAAGAGTTCCCCCGGCGCACTGCGGGGAGACTCTTAAGAGTCAGAGAAAACAAAAATCAACTTTTGACATCGAAAAAAAAAAAAAATTTATATTTTTTTTTTTTTATTTTATTTTTTTTTTTTGGCCCCTGGGCCATTCAAAATCTCAGTCCTCTACCTCCCCTCCTTCCCCACTTTCCTCCTCTCCTTCAGTTATCACCTATTTTCCCTGTTATTCCCTTATTCTGAGGTATATTTTCGTGCTAACATTAGAAATCCGATTGGAGGGTGTGGTCATCACTGATAGCAAGCGAGTGCAAGAGAGAGAGAGAGTATCGATCGACTGTGTCTCAGTGGCCTTGGGGGAAATTGGCGGGAAAGCAGATTGCCTCACCCATACATTATACAACTCGCGGGCTATATCTCCGATTTTGACCATCCAAACGCTGTTTTCACTCGTTTTATTGTTGTTTCAGGTTAATACCTTTATAATCAACCCATAATAGGCGCATATGGATAAGTATTAATGCTATTAATGGCACAATGAATATTTTAGTGACGGAAACACCTCAAATACGTCAGCACAGGGGGACGTTTCCAATTACCCCCATGCGCACTTCAGAGGTTAACGGACTCTGTCCGTAGCCGGACAAAAGTCTGTTAGTAGAAAATATGTCCGGTAGGTGGCGGGCGCGTCGCCACAGCAACCATTGTTGTCATTGTTTATAGCTCAGTTCCCGCCTAGCCACGAGTCCGCTCCGGTCCGCCCTGTGCTAATACATTCCATATCTTGCATTTACCTACTTAAAATGCCTCCAAAAGTGGTGAAACGTAAGCGTGTGAACTTAAGTGTAACTCAGAAACTAGAGTTGCTGAGAAAGTTGGATAGTGGCAAGTCAGTGGCTTATATATGCGAAGAATATGGAATCAAGAAACAGACAGTGTCCGATATCAAGAAAAAAAAGGCAGAACTAAAATCTTATGCCTCCACGTATTGTGTCGACGCCTCAGCTAGTTCTAGTGGCAAGGGCGTCCCCAGAAAGCATATGAAACTGGGCAAAGACCATCGACTCGATGCAGCAGTGATGAAGTGGTATGTCCAACAGAAGTCGAGTGGGAATCTTGTCCGGGGTGTTGAAATTTTAATGGCAGCAACAAAGTTGGCCGAACATTTGGGCATTATTGACTTTAAGGGCAGTGATGGGTGGTTGTGGCGCTTCCGCAATCGTCATGGGCTTTTCAATGTGAAAGCACACAGTGAGGCTGGGAGTGCTGATAATACTAGTGTCGAGCCCTTCCGTCTTAAGCTGAACAAACTAATAGAAGACGAAGGGCTAGCCCTGTCACAGGTGTACAATGCGGATGAGACGGGATTTTATTGGCGTTCCTTGCCTAAAAATACACAGGCAAGGAAATCTGAGGAGACATCTAAGGGCAAGAAATTGGCTAAAGAACGCCTTTCAGCATTGTGCGGTGCCAATGCCACTGGAACCCACAGGCTTAAGTTGGCCATTGTTGGCAAAGCAAAGAAACCTCGGGCCCTCAAGGACCTGGACATGGAGCGAGACTTGCCAGTGCATTATTATAATTCCAAGAATGCCTGGTTCACAGGAGCCATATTTTTGCACTGGTTCCACCATTGTTTTATTCCGGCAGTGAGAAAGTTCCAGAGGGAGGTCCTGAAGATTCCTGCTCGTGAAATTAAGGCGGTACTACTTCTCGACAACGCACCAGCCCACCCTAGTGAGGACCAGTTGATCAGCGATGATGGCCGTATACGAGTCATGTATTTGCCACCAAACACCACTTCACTAGTCCAGCCTATGGACCAAGGCATCATTGCCACTGTGAAAAGGCGCTATACAAGGCGCTACCTGGATGAGGTGCTGGTTGTGCTCGAGGATGAGACCGACATCATCGAAGACACCCGTGGAGCTCGCACCATAGCCAACGTAAAGAACTATCACATCAAATCAGCTCTGTTCAACCTGGCAGATTCTTGGAGTGACATGAAGATTTCCACCCTAAGTAACTGCTGGAAGAAACTCCTCATGGACGAAGATAACCAGGAGTTTACTGGGTTCGATGGGTTCGAGGCCAGGGACTTCCACAGGTTACTACGGGATGCTGGAGAAAATGCTGTGACAGAGGATGATGTTCGAGTCTGGTTGGACGAGAGTGAAGATGATCCCGGGTATGAGGTCCTCTCTACCAAACAAATAGCTAGCCAGGTAACTGTGGGGGAGACAGTGGACTCTAGCGATGAAGAGGATGAGATACCGAGGCGCAAAACCAAGCTCTCCACCCTACGCACGTACATTGATGCTCTGATTGACTACAGTGAATATAGCGACCAACCGGAGGCCCGTGGATATTATGGGACCCTGCGCATGTTCCGAGAGTTAATCATACGTGACCAGCATCAAGAAGGGAGGCAGGGGAAAATCTTTGCCCCCTCGACGTCCTGCACAGTCAACCCCTACTACAGAGCCCCAGCCTGGCCCTAGTGGTCACGCAGAGCCCCAGCCTGGCCCTAGTGGTCACGCAGAGCTCCAGCCTGGCCCTATTGGTCACTCAGAGCCCCAGCCTGGCCCTAGTGGTCACGCAGAGCCCCAGCCTGGCCCTATTGGTCACTCAGAGCCCCAGCCTGGCCCTAGCGGTTACAAGCCCAAGCCTGGCTCTAGAGTTGACCCGGTTGCCAGCTCGGACTCGGACTCTGAGTAACCACTCAGAGTCTTCTGATGTACATATCCTGTAAATACATACATAATAGATTAAGGTAAGAAAAACACTTTGGTTTTGTCTTTTTGTATGAAAGAACATTTTTATTAAAAAATAACTTTATTTGTATGTGCAATATGTAAGGAATGACTTAAAAACACCCGGAAAGTTAAAAATCTTCATTTTCGAGGCATATTAGGGCAAAATCGGCGATTTTCGAGAGCGATTTTCCAGCAATGGTCATTTTCCAGCAACGGACTGGGTCTCCCCCCTAGTAGTCCGTTAAATCGAGCGTCGACTGTAATAATAATAATAATATTATTTATTCAGTTAACATTTTACAGTGTTGGTACAGTACCACATAATATGTTACAAACATGACATGTACCAGCTTTGCATAATTCCAACTAAGGATAGCCCAATAAGGCCGTTAGGCGTATTCCCATTGGGGTCCTTGTGGGATTAGGTTAGCTGGGGAAAAAGGGGAGGATAAAAAAAAAAAAAAAATTTAGAGAAAGTATTTCTAGGGGGTTATATTAAGATACCTTACATTCTATAGTTGGACTGGTCAAAATATTTCAGTAATCATTTCAGTTTGTTTTGCCTATCTCTTATGTCGTATTTAGTAGACATAAGCTTGGTGCTCCCTTCTCGCAGCTGTCCGGTTCAGGTGCTCCTTCAAGCTACGTCTGAAGGAATACAGTGTTCTCTTTTCACGGACTGACTGGGGTAGGTTGTTCCAGTCTTTGATGGCAGTGAAGAAGAATGTTAGCTTACCCAGTCCTTGGATTCTCGGGACCGTAAAATTATACATCCTATTCCTTGTATTGTGTCCAATCCTCTCATTTGCTTTAACAAAATTACTCTTTAAATACTCTGGAGCCCTATCATAAAATATCTTGAAGGCATTTTATGAGTCTGATTTGTTTGGCCCTGTCAGAGACATTGAGCATACCAAGTGACTGAAGTTGTTCCTGTCTAATATGCAATCTGGGTCCTAGGTTCAGCATGAACCTAACCATTTTATTTTGAGTGACCTGAAGTTTGTGCTTTGCTGATTTAGATGATGCAGAGTACCAGGATGACACAGAATAGTCAAAATGACATTGAACAAGCGCTTGGCATAGGGTCTTTTTGGTCGCCGCTGGCAAGCATCCCACCTGTCTATACAGGTATTTAATACGTGCTCTACATTTACTCAGGATCGGTTCCAAGATTGTTTCACCTGACAGAGTCGAGTCCAGTTTTAGTCCGAGATATTTCACTTGTGACACTGTTGTTATGGGAATATCATTACAGTTGACCGAGAAGCCCTCAATGTCTTTCAATTTGCGTTTTGTTCCACATAAGATGGCTTATGTTATGATCCTGTCCTAAACTCAGAATGTAGTGAATGTTTGAATGAAGAAACAATACTCACTAATACAGGGTAATCATAATGTACTGCACTGTTAATTTGAATTATTTACTGACCTCATTTTAATGCCTTTGCATTATTTATTACCTTACCTTCGCAGTCTATACTCATATACATACGGTACTTTAATATTTCATGAGAGGAAAAGAGAAAGGCAAGAACACGAAAAGAGGAGAAGGGTGAGGAAAATACATTAGTGGAGCAAAGTTAAGACAAGATAGGAAGATGACAGTACAAAAAATAGATATCTGAACAAACTCATGTTTGGTCACAATAGCCTTGAGGTCAAGTGTAGCAACAGTGTTGCCCTGCACCAGTGAAAAGTCATATGAAAGAGAGAGAGAGTGAGAGAGATGGAGAAGGGTAGGGGGAAGAGGTGAGAAGTCGTGTAAAAGAGAAAAAGAAAACAAAAACAGAAAAGAAGAAAAACATGTATCAAATTCTAGCTTCAACTAACTTATGCTTGGCCACGATAGCCTTTAGATCAAGTGTAGCCACGAGGTCACCCTGCACCAGGATAAAGTCGTCCTTGAGCAGAGACTTGGCATAGAGGTCCCTCATTGCATCACCCAGAGAGCAACAGTCCTCGGAGGCAACCACCATCATCTGCATCCCATTCTCACCTCGACGCCCGCTGAATCCTCTGTTTGGAGAGAGGAGGAGGGGTGTCAAACCAGATAAATTTATTTTTATTTTTAACACTAAAATTAATAGAAAGAATACAGGAAACTTTACATGAAATTGCATTGCTTTGGATATTTTATCACTTTCAAAGAACTGTAAAATATATATTTTGACTTTGTATATTTACTGTAATAAAAATTAGTAAAAATAAGACTCAGCTTTAGAGCTAGTTTTCAATAACAGCAACCTACAGTACTACAATAAAAACTTTCTGAAACTTGACAAGCTTTCCCTGGGGATGCCGGTAACTACCGTACTACTATGCAAGCTAAACTAAAAATAAAACAAAATCAACAAATCCAAGCAGAAAAAGTATGTGTCAAAAGGTAACCTCAACAACACTTAAGGGCGGGTGCCCAACCCCGAAAGGAGTTGAAATAGGGGAGCTACCCCCCCCCGCCAAAGGCGGCTTTCTAGGGCCTTTCCTAGCTGATGCTGAGAGGATTGGGTTCTAGTCATGTGGTGATGGGCTGGTCTATCCGAGTGAGAACTGAGCGATCTCTGCCATACCCATAGCTTACTCTGAATGTTCCTTTTACTTATATATCTTCTAGATCTCAAGTGGCGGCGTCTTTTCCGTAGATTGACCTCCCTACTGCCAACCTAGAAGTTGGCAGATTGGGAGCCAAAGTGTCACATTTTTCCCTTACCCCTCAACTTTCCCTTCATAATTGCTGAGGGGCACAGGGCCTTGGGTGGGGCTTTGGTTTCCCGGGCGTTTCCGCACCCTCCTCAGCTCCCTGCCTTGGAGTGGCTTCGGTCACCCGGGCTTTGTTAGTGGTAAGCAGGGAGGATTTTGTGGGGGCGCTCGTTTATGGCCTTGGCCCTGCTCGAGACCTTGGGGCTGTTCGGCCAGACAGCCTGGGGAACAACAACACTTAAGGGTCGTTTTTCTGGTCCCCCTTTTTCCTCATGTTTAGCTCCCTTAGTTTTAATATTTTAAGACGTTCGGCCCATTAGTTTGGCGATTTTATTCTTTGTTAATATTAAGACCTTTTGTCCTACTGTATTTAGGTGTTGATTGTCCTTGCAAACAAAATTGAGCCTGTAATGTTGTACAAAATTATCTTGAAGCGGGATCTAATGGATTTTTTTTCTAAAGTTTGAAGGAGGTCTAGGGAGGAAACTAGAAAAATAATAAATTAATTAAAATATAGACCTAAAAATTAACCATCCCCCCTTAAGCCGCTCATACCAAATAAACCACCAGTATACAGTACTGTACATCTCCACCCATTCAGACTAATTGAGGAAAACATTCTGGCTAAAACAGTCTCAAGCCTTAATGCCTCCATCAAGGCTATCTATCTATCTATCTATTGCCTGACGCCGTGATCCCCGAAGGGGTGGCCACGAACGAACCGCCCCCATGCACCTCTGTCCCCAGTCAGTCGACGCCCCTCCCCCCAACCAGCACCGCCTTCGTTCATGTAGTTCCTCACTCCATCCTTCCACCTCATATTCGGTCTACCTCTCCCCCTCTGTCCCTCCACCTCGCTCTCGTACACCCTCTTAGTCATTCTCTCGCTTTCCATACGTTCCATATGGCCGAACCATCTCAAGTTGTTCCTTTTCACACTTTCCAGCACATCTACCTCCACACCACACCTCCTTCTTACTTCCTCATTAGTCTGTCTATCCCTCCATGTAACTCCGCACGCACTCCTTAAGTAATTCATTTCCACTGCTCTCACTCTTGGTCTGAGTCTCTCAACCAACGTCCATGCTTCGCTTCCGTAAGTCAGTGTCGGGATTACCACACTGTCATGCAAGGACTTCTTCACTTCCATACTGACCACCCTATTTCTTGTTACTGCTTTTAGCGTTCCTACAACCCTCTTCCCCTGTTGTACCCTCTCCCGCACCTCTTCATCCATAGTCCCATCTTTACTCAACACACTGCCCAGATACTTAAAAGAGTTGACGATCTCCATAGCCTGACCGTTCAGCTTCACCTCACACTCTGTGACTTCACCCTTTCGAAGACCATAACCTTGCTCTTCCCCGTATTTACCTTCAAATTCCGTTTTTCGCACACTGTTCCAAACTCATTTACCAGACCCTGCAACTCCCATTCATTATCACTCATCAGAACTGTATCATCCGCAAACAGCAGTATAGGTAGCTTCCACTCAATTCCCTCCCTTTTCAGCGATACACCAACATCCACTGCTCTTGATAGTATTTCTTTCATAACTCCATCCATATATACAGTAAACAACCACGGGGACATCACACACCCCTGTTTCAAACCAACATTCAGGTCAAAGAACTCGCTCTGCTCACTCTCCACACGTACTGCCGCCTTTGCACCCTCATACATGCTCTTCACTGCTTTCAGCAACTTGCCCTCTACTCCGTATATTCTAAGTACTTTCCACAAACCTTCTCTATCCACTCTGTCATAGGCCTTCTCCAAGTCCATAAAGGCAACATACACCTTTTGTTTCTTCTCCAGATACTTCTCCACAACACAATTCAGGGTAAAAATCTGATCTACACATCCTCTTCCCTTCCTAAAACCTCCCTGCTCGTCGCCTATCCATTTCTCCGTTCTCACTCTCACTCTCTCAATCACTACCCTACTGTATACCTTCCCTACTACGCTTAGAAGACATATTCCTCGGTGGTTACCACACACTCCTCTTTCCCCTTTGCCCTTATATAGGGGGACTATTATGCCAGTCTTCCAGTCATCGGGTGCACTCCCCTTCTCCCATGCTAGTTTGCACATTTTCCATACCCATTCTATCACTATCTCACCACCATACCTCAACATTTCCCCACACACTCCATCTGTTCCTGGTGCTTTCCCCAACTTCACTCTTTTCATGGCTTCCCACACTTCTGACCTCCTGATCCCCACCTCCTCCTCCACTACTTCTCTTCTTCTCCCTCCCATACCATATCCAGCTATGTTTGCTGGCTCTTCATTCCTTTCATTTAGCAACTTACTGAAGTACTCCCTCCATCTTTCGACTCTCTCTTGCTTCTCGGCTAGCATTATCCCATTCTTATCTTTCACACCCTTACTGTTTCCCTTGCTACCTTCCCTAACTTTCTTGACTTCTTTCCAGAACAGTTTCTTACTCTCCCTCCATTTTACACTCAGATTCCTTCCAAATTCCTCATCTACTCTTCTCTTACTTTCCTTCACTACTCTCTTCACCACATCTCTCCATCAAGGCAATTTGTTTTATTTTCAAGCTTGTTTCGGGGGAGGATTTATAGCCCAACCATCCATGAACTTTCCATATTTAATAATCATTAGTAAAAGGAAGGAATTTGGTTTTAGGACTGGTGTTCAATAGCCCCTCGTTAGCCAGTCTCCTCACTTATACCCGGTGAAATGATGACTTACTGGCAATGTTGGCGAATTTTGTCGGTGTGGGTGTTGGCCCGGCAGTAGACTATGACCTCGTCCACCCCCGAACGCTCCAGCCAGGTCAGTGTGTAGTCTAGGAGAGGGGTGTTGGCAAGGGGAACCAACACCTGCGACAATTAACTAACAATTAGAGACCTGTACCGGTACCGTATATATAAACAAAATGAAACACAAACACAAAGAAAAAATTAATTGCAGAACACAATGTTGTTAAAGAATAACTATGGAATGCATTTGAAGTAATTTATAGAAAGGTAGACTTAAAAATAAAAATAGTAAATTCCCCTCACTAACCAACCCAAACAATCTAATCTAACCTACAGTAGTATCGTAAGTGGGGCTTATTGCCCCTCTGCCCCCACACCCAGCTAACTTTACTTAACCTATAGTCTATTCACAATGATTAGGCCTGAAATCTTGACCCTTAACCTCTGGAAATATAAAAATAGTTAGAGAAAATGGGGGATGGATGTAGTGTCCGGACGTACGATCGTCATGTTTACATACAGTAGGTCGATCGTCGCGGTTAAGTTCGCGTCTATTTTGACGGCGATTTGTTCGGTTATTTGCCCCCTGCTGGCAATATATATGATGATGACAATATGTCATAGGGGGGTGAGGAGGGGCAAAGCCCCCCCCCCCCCCCCCCTCAACATATTGTTGTATCCAATGGCAGTCAAAATAGACGGGAACATGATGGCAAGCGTCCACCGCCGCTACACCCTGGTTGACTTTTCCCAAACGGTAGAAATATTAACCAAATCACTCCACTCCAGTTTTTGGCTAAATTAGTAATGAATCGACTAGCCTATCCATATGATGAGCGATAATGAATGGGAGTTGCAGGATCTGGTAAATATGTTTGAACAGTGTGCGAAAAACGGAATCTGAAAGTAAATGCGGACACACATAACATTTTAAGACTGAGTGCTCCACACATACGTGCAGCTTCAGTCTCTTGTCCTAATGGCGCCATTCCAGGCAACCCTGTAAGGGCTGCTTCACTTGTCAAGTTTTTGGATTTGAGATCGGCAAGTATAATACGATCCTAGGTCTTCCTCGGTCCACCCCTTGGTGCAGCTCCCTCCACAATCACAGACTTGCATCTTTTCACCCAGTTTTGTTCATCCATTCTCTCCACATGCCCATACCACCCCAGTCTACTTGTACGCAATTGTATGAATTGGGGCGGGTGCCCAACCCCGAAAGGGGTTGAAATAGGGGAGCTATCCGCCTTTGGCATTTTCTAGGGCCTTTCCTAGCTGATGCTGAGAGGATTGGGTTCTAGTCATATGGTGATGGGCTGGTCTATCCGAGTGAGAACTGAGCGATCTCTGCCATACCCATAGCTTACTCTGACTGTTCCTTTTACTTATATATTTCCTAGATCTCAAGTGACGGCGTCTCTTCCGTGGATTGACCTCCCAATCTACCAAGATTGGAAGCCAAAGCGTCACATTTTTCCTTTGCCCCTCAACTTTCTCTTCATAATTGCTGAGGGGCACAGGGCCCTGGATGGGGCTTTGGTTTCCCGGGCGTTTCCGGGCCCTCATCAGCTCCCCGCCATGGAGTGGCTTCGGTCACCCAGGCTATATTGTGGTAGGCGGGGAGGGTTTTGTGGGGGCGCTAGGTTATGGCCTTGGCCTTGCTTGGGGCCTTGGGGCTGTTCGACCAGGCAGCTTGGGGAACAACAACAACAACTTGTACGCATATCCTCGCTAATACTCTTTATACCTAAACGTCTCCTCAGCTCATCATTTGTTATTCTATCCTGCAGATTGGCCCCACATCCATCTCACCATTCTCATCTCATTACGTTCCATTCTGTTGACATCCTCTACTTTTAACGGCCCATGCTTCTGAGACATACGTCATTGCACTTCTAACACATAAGGCATACACCTTTCCCTTCAGGGTAAGAGGCATTCTTTTCATGGTCAGAATTGGCAGCAGTTCTCTGAACTTTCCCCAACCACATCTAATTCTAGCGACAGTGGCAGCCTTTGCCCCACCACCGGCAGAGATGGTACAGTATATACCCCAATTTTGCGAGAAATTGGTAGACATTGCGGGCCGCAAAAGTGGAATTCGCAAAATTGGATTAACTAACCTTATGGGGGAGAATGAATATGGTCGACATTTCATCAGCGACGGCCCAATTTTTCGTGATTTCCGTAATTTATTTGCTTTGTTTGTACACACATACATGTAATTATACATCCCACAATAAAGAAATATACAGAAAAACATAAGACATTATCATTGTCCTTGAGAAAATCAAATTAAATGAGCAATTGAGCATTAACCTAGACTCAAAAGATGGCTGGGCTTGCGGGGATGGAGGGAGGGTGTCCGAGGCTTGGGTGGCCCGGCCACCCCTCCCCCCCGAAAACTAGTGCGGAGAGCCCCACTTTTTTACGGCGCCACCCGCAAAAGTAGAGTTACATCGCAAAATTAGGTTTTCATCAACAATGGCATTTTTGGGGTCTCGGTCGCAAAATTGGTGTTTCACAAAATCAGAACACGCAAAATTGGAGTAATTACTGTATCTCCTAGGTAACAAAACTTGCCCTCCAGCTCCACTGACTCATTTCCAAAATTCACAGCCACAGGATCATCATTTAACACAAGCTCACTCTTGCACACTACGCACTCAAATTTCTCCATTTCTGACTTATCCTTCGGCAGGGGTCCTTCTATTCTACTACAGTGCTTACTCCCATGGTGCACCCAACATCGACAGATGCTACACCGAATCGAGTTAGTGCCCACACCCTTTCCACACACTGCGCATGGGTATGCACCGCTCTTTTCCGCATTGCCTCGACTCAATCTACAATGCATAACCTTGGTTTTGTTAATATTGACTCTTAAACCCTTGCTCGCCATGCTCTCTCTCTATCTTCTGAATTTGGCCTCAGCATCTTGCACATTGTCAGCTATGAGGACTAAATCGTCTGCATAAACACTTAATTAAACAGTTCCCACGGGAGTTATCTAAAATCTCTAGACAGTGCCTCCAGGACCATAATAAAGAGGGGCCTTAACACTGAACCTTGATGAACTCCAACACAGACTGTAAACTCCTCACTCAGTACACCTTTCACCCTCACCGCAGTTCGCGAATCCTCATACATCTTCATTATCACACGCACCAGCCACTCTTCCACACCAAGTTTCCTCATAGCCCACTGCACAACATATCTAGGCACCCTGTTAAAGGCCTTCTCCAGGTCTACAAACACAAAGTAAAGATCCCTGCCATTTAATAAGTATCTTTCCTGTATCTGCCTGACTATGAAGATAGCATCTGTTGTACCACGTCCTGGCATAAAACCAAACTGCGTATCATCAAATGGAGATGCTTTGCCTGATCAAACCCTCAAAGACTCTCTCACAGACCTTCATGATTTGGTCAAGCATTTTCAGACCTCTATAATTACCTATATCTATCACATCCCCTTTTCCTTTGTACATATTTACTATTAGCCTACACTTCTGTGCCAATTCTCGGGGATTTTCTCATTCTTAATAATGGTGTTTATGATTATCAACTCAGTGACTAAGCTGACACCAGTCTCCCCTGAGGCTTTTATCATGTTAGCGACAATGTCGGAACACCCTCTCACACCGCACTCCTAGACAAAGTAGAAAGGAAAGCCTTTCGTATCATTAACTCCCGTCCACTCACCAACTCTCTGCAATCTCTCTCTCTTCGCCGCAATGTTGCATCTCCCTCGCTATTCTATCGGTACTACAATAATCAGTGTTCCTCGGAGCTTTCCCAGTGTATACCACCTCCTCTACATAAGGTACGTAGTAGCCTACCCGCCTTGCAACACAATCCCACCCCTACTCTATGCAACTCTCCAACCCAAGAGTGAAACGCTATTCTCAGACTTTCTTCTATTCAACTGCTGAGCTCTGGAACTCTCTCCCAGAATCAGTCTTTCCCTCTTCCTATGACTTAAATTGCTTCAAATAACGTGTGTCCAGGCATTTTAGCTCGAACGTCCCTTGATTTTGGCCCTGTCACTCTTTCAAGACTGGGGGAGGCACTCGCTGCAGGCAGTTATGGCTTTTGTCTCCCTCATTCACATAGAAAAAAAAAAAAAAAAAAAAAGCTTTACCGTCCTTCATTTTATTGATTGCGTCGCTCACTACAGCTGGTGCTATCAAAGGAGGGGGTCCAGATATTGGTTTTCGATACTAAGCTGTTCCTTATCCCATTCAAACTCTACATTTAGCAATCGTTCATATTGTGCTTTCCATCATTCCATGCTTCTCTGATTTCATCTTCTGCATAAACAATCTTACAAAAGTGTCATATCACATAGCCTACTGTAATACACTGGCATATCCTATACAGTAAACCCCCGTTATCTCGGACTCTTTTTACTTGGAAACCCGTACTTCTCGGAATGGCATCGGCCTCTCGGATAGTTCGCCATAGATCTTGGCAAATTCCGAGATCTAAGGGGTAAAACTCCGAGGTCTGTCGGACAGGTCACCTCACAACTCGGAACGTATCGGAAAAATTCCGAGATGTCCGTGGCGTCATGCCCAAGCCACGGACACCTCAGGCGGCGAGTTTCCATAGCAACCACTCGCCCCGCATGCACCCTCCACCCCGTATCCTCCGTCCCATCCCCCTTTGTTTTCCCTGACTCGCCCTCCCTTCCCGCTTTATATCAGACTCAGTCCGCCATTTGTTCTCGTGCGCATCACATCCCTTAGTCCGCCATTATGCTTCCCAAGGCTAAATTGAAGGGGAGTGAGGTGGAGAAGGACAGTGAGGTGGAGAAGGACAGTGAGGTGGAGATGGAGAGTGAGGTGGAGAAGGGGAGTGAGGGGGAGAAGGGGCAGTGAAGTGTGGGGATGGAGGAGAAGGGAGGGGGGAAAAGACAATCATCAAGAACTACAGCAAGACTACATACAAACTTACAGTACACATCATAGGGAAAGGAGTGAAGAAGGGACCTGTTTCCAGTGTTTCTTATGGAAGGGTGAGTGTTCCTGATCAGTACATGGTTTTCGTCAGGGACGTTGTACGGTTACAAACTTATTGGTGTACATGGAGGAACTATCAAAGGCAATAGACAAACAGGAACCAGTAGATGTGAACTATCTTGACTATAGGAAAGTATTTGATACTGTACCACATGCTAGATTGCTGAGTAAACTTGAAGCATATGGGGTCAAAGGTAGGATATTGAACTGGATTAAAGGGTTTCTCTCTGGCAGGCAATAGTTGGTGGAAATAAGAGGAGCACAATATGAAAAATTAAGTGTCACATCTGGAGTGCCACAGGGGTCAGTGCTTGGGCCTGTTCTGTTTTTGGTTTTCATTAACGATATGGTACAGAACCTAGAGTGTCCGACCCTACTTTTTGCTGACGACGCTAAGATCTTTAAAGTGATAAACTCTGAGGAAGATATTCAGGCTAGGCTAGGCTACGCAAAGGGACCTTGGGAAGTTGCAGGATTGGAGTAAGAAATGGCTATTGGATTTTAATACCGATAAATGTGTGACTATGCATGTTGGCCATAGGAATCCCAGGGTAATGTATGAACTGAATGGTGAAGAGCTTAAATCATCTGACGTAGAGAAAGACCTGGGAGTACAGTATTTATATCATCAGACCTAAAACCAGCACATCATATCGCAAAAGTGGCAGCAAAGGGGAACAGGATGGTTGGTCTAATTCGAAGACATTTTTCTCCCATTGATTTAGAAACCTGCAAAACCCTTTACTGCTCTTTAGTGAGACCTCATCTTGAGTATGTGGTGCAGAGTTGGACACCCTACTACAGGAAGGATATTCTGGAATTAGAAAAGGTTCAGAGGAGATTGACCAAACTTGAACCCGAACGACAGGACCTTGGCTATGAAGTAAGGTGTGAACGACTGGGACTAACATCGCTGGAGAAGAGAAGACAAAAAGGAGATTTATTGAAACCTATAAAATCCTGAAAGGGGTAGAAAATGTGGAGCATCAAGTCTTCTTCTAATTCAGCGAGTTGAGAACAAGATCGAACACACGCAAGCTAACTAAAAGAGGTCACTGTAGAACTCTCGTAAGGGCGAATTCTTTCAGTGTGAGAGTGGTCAATGCTTGGAACTCACTCCCAGAAGATGTAGTCACTGCCCCCACAATCGGTGCTTTTAAAGCTAGATTGGACCAGTGTGCATGGTGTATATCAAGTTAGGTGTACTGTATCTCAATTTGAATCCTGACCTTGTCTTTATAAAGTATTTGTACAATTATAGACATTAAATAGTTTTATATCCTATAGGCTATGTTGGAGAACTGCATTGTTATTAGGAAGTAATCGTAAGCTAATTATGAATTTTTTTATAAATTACGAGTTGTGACATTCGTACTCAAGAACGACCGAGATAGGAGCAACTACAAGAAAGGGTCAATATACAGGAGATGCAACTATATAGGTAACAGATTTCTAATGGTAGTTTTGGGTTCCTATCATCATATGCTTCATTTCTATATACTTTTTATCCCTGGGAAAAAAAAAAAAAATCTTGGAATTTTTCATTTTTTTTTCTTGGGATTTTTTTTTGGGGGTCATTAACCTAACCTAACCTAACCTAATAGCCCCCAAATACATTTAGGTTAGGTTAGGTTAGATTTTTTGGTTAGGTTAATAAAAAAAAAAAAAAAAAAAAAATCCAAGAAAAAAATGAAAAATCCCAAGATGTTTTTTTCTTTTCCCCCAGGGATAAAAAGTATAATAATAATAATACAGTTCTTAAAGCCAGCGCATGCTAAGCCAGCTAAGGATAGCCAAATAAGGCCGATTAGGCGTATTTCCATTGGGGTCCTGTACTACTATCCCATCCCCTTGCTCATGAGGGATGGTAACGACTCAGTGCTTGTGAAAAATCTTTAATGCGCCGAGTGTGGGCGCGATCCCGGGCCTTCTGGGTGGAAGTCCGAGACGCTAGTCACTACACCAGCGTGGTCGCTATAGAAATTAAGCATATAATGATAGGAACCCAAAACTACCATTAGAAATTTGCTACCTACAGTATATTGTTGCGTCTCCTGTATATTAACCCAAGAAAGTCTCTTAACCTCCCACCGTCCCACGGCAAACGTTTTTTACGGCTAAATAGAGCTTATATTTCCCTTTATATCCTCTTTAACCCTACATTTTCACTGATCTTTATAGCCTAGCCCTCCCCACAAGTTGGGGCCGTCCCAGCCGTGTTTAGCCTACAGAATCAGATTGTTAGCTAGGCCTATTGGGTAGGCTAAATACCAATTTCCTGCAGTCCTTGCTGTCGAACACTGTAGGCGGTAAAAATTGAATAATCCCCGGACAGCCTTTTTACTAGTTAATTCTAGTTTTTTGTTTATTTTTCTTTGATATACAGTGTTGTTTAATACCGAGGACTGTCGCATTTTAGTATTTTCAAAATTAGCCTAACCTAACCTAACTTAACCTAACCGAAAACTAACCGACGGTCTAAACCCAGCTCACGTTCCCTGTTTATGGGTGCGCGACGGTCTAAACCCAGCTCACGTTCCCTATTTATGGGTACGCGACGGTCTAAACCCAGCTCACGTTCCTGTTTAGTTTTCGGTTCGGTTAGGTTAGGTTAGGCTAATGTTGAAAATACTAAAATGCGACGGTCCTCGGTAGAGATGGAACGAATATAAATTTTCACTATTTGCGAATACGAATAAAAAAAATTGTTGTAAAATTCGCGAATACGAATAGCGAATATTTCAATCCATATTATTATGGATATAATATTATCATCCTTCAAGAACTGGTAATTATTTTTATGTCACCAACAAACGTTAATTAAATTACTATGAAATTAATTACCAGAAGTTAACCCGGGAACTGAGGGAAGACTCTTAAGAGTTCCCCCGGCGGACTGCGGGAAGACTCTTAACCCGTACAGCCCCAGCGACGCGTCTGACGCGTCGGCGATGTATGTAACGCACAGCCCCAGAGACGCGCCTGACGCGTCACCCTAATTGCGCCGACCGTAACCTCAGGTGTAACCACTCAAGAGGGCTCAGATTTGTATGGGAACTGTGTACGTATCCCACGCAACCGTGCCGATGGTTGAAAACTTTCAAAGTCCTCGTGCGTGCGCGTGAGCGCGCAATAACCTGGTTTTTTGGGGTAATTGCCTTAAATTTTTTACTCTTGTAAAATACGTTTTCGGGGGCTCTGTAGGACCATTTTTTAAGCTTTTTGAGCGGTTTTTCGTGGTTTTTCCTTCATTCCTAACCCATTCGCTATTGTTTCTGGAATAAAACCATTTTTTGAAAACCGGCCGGGTTCTGGTGAACAAACATTACAAAACTAGCTGGGGCTCCACGGGTTAAGAGTCAGAGAACAAAAAAATCAATTTTAAACATCGAAAAAAAAAATATATATATATTTTTGTATTTTTTTTTCTTTTTGCCCTTGGGCCATGCAAAATATCAGTCCTCTACCTCCCCTCCTTCCCCACTTTCCTCCCCTCCTTCAGTTATCACCTATTTTCCCTGTTATTCCCTTATTCTGAGGTATATTTTCGTGCTAACATTAGCGAGTTGCAAGCAGGGCATTGTCATCACTGTTAGCAAGCGAGTGCAAGAGAGAGAGTATCGATCGACAGTGTCTCAGTGGCCTTGGGGGAAATTGGCGGGAAAGGAGATTGCCTCACCCATACATTACGTAACTCGCGGCCTGTATCGCCGATTTTGACCATCCAAACGCTGTTTTCACTCGTTTTATTGTTGTAACAGGTTAATACCTTTATAATCAACCTATAATAGGTGCATATGGATAAGTATTAATGTAATTTATGGTAAAATGAATATTTTAGTGATGGAAACAGCTCAAATACATGCGCACAGGCAGAGGTGTCTAATTACCCCCATGCGCACTTAACCTAACAAGTGCGCATGGGGGTAATTTGAAACGTCCCCCTGTGCTGACGTATTTGAGGTGTTTCCGTCATTAAAATATTCATTGTGCCATTAATAGCATTAATACTTATCCATATGCTCCTATTATGGGTTGATTATAAAGGTATTAACCTGAAACAACAATAAAACGAGTGAATACAGCGTTTGGATGGTCAAAATCGGAGATATAGCCTGCGAGTTGTATAATGTATGGGTGAGGCAAGCTGCTTTCCCGCCAATTTCCCCCAAGGCCACTGAGACACAGTCGATCGATACTCTCTCTCTCTCTCTTGCACTCGCTTGCCATCAGTGATGACAACACCCTGCTTGCAACTCGCTAATGTTAGCACGAAAATATACCTCAGAATAAGGGAATAACAGGGAAAATAGGTGATAACTGAAGGAGAGGAGAAAAGTGGGGAAGGAGGGGAGGTAGAGGACTGAGATTTTTCCAGGGGCCAAAAAAAAATAAAAAAAAATAAAAAAATTTCGATGTCAAAAGTTGATTTTTTTTTTCACTCACTCTTAAGAGTCTCCCCGCAGTCCGCCGGGGGAACTCTTAAGAGTCTCCCAGCAGTTCCCGGGTTAAGAGGTTAATGACGATGTGAATGTGTAATTTCTTAAATATCATAAATGAACTGTATGAATTAATGTTTAATATATTGTAAGAGTTCAGTCATAGAAAATTGAATAATTAACATTAAATCCATTCAATTTTATATGTTTCCAGTCCTCAGTCCCAGTGTTGCCGCTTTGTTGGTACTAAAGTACCAGATTTGGTACATTTGACTCTCTCAAGTACATTTTATACATTTTCCAATACAAAATAGTCCATATCTGGTACTAAATACGAAATCAGTGAGGAAATATGATGGAATATATTTTAGTGACATGCTATTACATTGGATATGTCTGAAATGGCAATATTCTATCTATCTATCTATTACCTGACGCCGTGATCCCCGAAGGGGTGGCCACGAACGAACCGCCCCCATGCACCTCTGTCCCCAGTCAGTCGACGCCCCTCCCCCCAACCAGCACCGCCTTCGTTCATGTAGTTCCTCACTCCATCCTTCCACCTCATATTCGGTCTACCTCTCCCTCTCTGTCCCTCCACCTCGCTCTCGTACACCCTCTTAGTCATTCTCTCGCTTTCCATACGTTCCATATGGCCGAACCATCTCAAGTTGTTCCTTTTCACACTTTCCAGCACATCTACCTCCACACCACACCTCCTTCTTACTTCCTCATTAGTCTGTCTATCCCTCCATGGTAATATTGCAACGGTTCAAATGTCCAGGTCCAGCACACGTTCGTTTACCAGGCAGTGATTCCACTTTAGAATAATTTGGTACTTTTCACTAGTTTGATCTGGTACTATTAAATACAATTGTTAAGAGCAAACCTGGTGGTCCCTCGGATATCCACCCCCGGCAGGGTTGGGTCATTGACACAGGGCCCTCCCGGTCGTCATCATGCGACTGTGTCAAGAGCATTGCAACGTCCCAAAGCTGCTCGTCGGTGCAGCTTTTTCTTTAGCAATATAAGGGGACTTCACTCTAACATCAATTCTGTACACCAATTTCTTCAAGCAGAATCCCTTACTCTCCTTTTTTTGACAGAGACTCAAGTAACATCCACATCTGACACGTCTAGATTTAATTTTCCAGGTTATCAACTGCTCCAAAATTTCAGACCTAAAGGAGGTGTATGTTGCTTCGCAAAATCTGAAATTGCCCTGGAGGAGGTTACTAGTTTCAATTGTCCCTATTTTGATTATTCTATATACAAATTAATTTCTGATGGTAAATTTAAATACATATGTTGCATCTACCGTTCCCCAAATACTCCTCCAGAGCAAAGTCTTTTTGATTCTCTGTCCTCACAACTCAGTGTCCTCAACTTAAATGCTTCTTCTGAAATCACTGTGTTGGGTGATTTTAATGTCCATAATGTTGAATGGCTCACTCATTCAGCCAGGACTGATGATGCTGGTCTTGAATGTGAGCTATTTGCAGACTCATTTAATCTCACTCAACTAGTCAACCAACCCACCCGTGTACCAGATAATCCTAATCATAATTCCCACCTACTGGACTTATTTTTAACAACCAATTCAGAAAATTATGATGTTACAGTGAGGTCCCCGCTTGGATCTTCTGATCACTGTCTGATACAGGCCACCTGTCTATCACCTACCACACCTTCCCACTCTGAACCTGTTTTGGTGACTAAATGGCATTACGATAGGGCAGACTGGGAGGGTCTTCAAGGTTTCTTTATTGATATTCCCTGGACCTCTTTCTTTTCTAATGATGCACACTCCACCTTGAGCCACATACAAGATTTTGTAAAAATTGGAATGGAAACTTTTATTCCTCATCAAAAGTACAGTAAAAGATCTAATTCACCTAAATGGTTTGACCATAATTGTGCTAGAGTAACTGAACAAAAAGCAATAGCCTACAATGCATACACAAGATAAAAAAACTCATGAAGCCTTTAATTACTTTAGAAACATCAGAAATCATGCCAAAACTGTATTAAACCTAACTAAATCAAACTTTCTCCACAAGCAGGCAAATAAACTTCTAAATAATCCAAATGATAACAAAATATTTTGGTCTACTCTTAACTAATTTAAATCCAACTTCACTACTGCTTCATCCATTCCACCATTAAAATCTCCGACTGGCAATCTTGTAAGTGACCCACGAGGTAAAGCTAACCTTCTTGCGGATATTTCTCCACCAACTCAACCTTAGATGAAATAAATCAAGATGTCCCTGTACTTAATTTTAATTCGCCTGAAATTCCCTCACTTAAGATCCACACCAGACATGTCAAAACTATTTTGCAGAATCTCTCAGTAGATAAGGCTCCTGGTCCAGATGAAATTCCTCCAATAGTACTTAAGAATTGCTCCTTGGTGCTCGCTCCTGTATTGGCAATTTTTTTCCGTCTGTGTACTCATACCTCATGCTTCCCAGTACCCTGGAAAGAAGCAAACATCCATCCAGTTCCTAAAAAAGGTGCCTCTTCAGATCCATCAAACTACAGACCAATAGCTATAACTTCCACTCTTGGTAAAGTCTTTGAAATTATATTAAATAATCACATAATTAAGCATCTTGAGAATAATAAATTAATCAGTGATAGGCAATATGGTTTTAGACGATGTCGATCAACTGCAGACATGCTTTGCCTTCTTACGCATCAAATCAACCAAGCTACAGACCAACATGGTGAAACACATACAATAGCACTGGATATATCAAAGGCATTTGATAGAGTCTGGCATCAATCCTTATTGTCGAAGATGTCGCACTACGGCCTTGCATCATTAGTTCCACTAATTTCTTCTTATCTTCATAACAGAAAAATATGTGTAATGGTAGATGGCCTTTATTCTCAATTTCACTCAATAAATGCTGGTGTTCCCCAGGGATCAGTTTTGGCCCCAATTCTGTTCCTCATTCATACCAATGATCTCATATCTACCACTCATAATCCAATACATTCCTACGCAGATGACTCAACACTCCACAGTTCCTTCACATTTACCAATTCTTTCACCCAACCCGATCTTATAAATTCAAAAATAAACACTGCAATTTCTCTGAACCAGGACCTTTCTAGAATTAATGGATGGGGACAAAAGAATCTAGTTTCCTTTAATGCACAGAAAACCAAATACATTCAATTTTCTAACCGACAGAATCTCACTGACTCCCATATATTTTTTAATGATGTAAATATTCCCACTTCCCCTAGTATTGACATTCTCGGTGAAACATTAACTACTAACTTGAGCTGGACACATTATGTTAGAAGCATTGCTAAGAATGCCTCTAAAAAACTGGGACTCCTGTACAGAGTTCGAGAATTCTTCACTGACGAGCAGTTGGCCGTGATATAAAAGTCATGTGCGTTCTCAGATGGATTACTGTTCACCTCTGTGGGGTGGAAGTGGAGTGGTTGCATTGAGGCAGTTGGACAAAATTCAAAATAAAGCTATTAGATTAATCAATAACCCTGCAATCACACAGGACCTTCCTACATTATCCATACGAAGAAACGTTGCATCCCTTGCATTATTCTACAGATATTTTCACAGCAATTGTTCCGAGGAACTTGCTTCAATTGTGCCACCTCTCCACATCTTTCCCCGTAGAACTAGGGCAGCTGAGAGCGCCCATGAATTTACACTTTCTCCTCCACAATGCAGAACTTCTGCTTATCAGAATTCATTTATCCCCAGAGATACTACTCTTTGGAATTCACTTCCCTCGAATTGCTTTCCACAAACTTACAATCTACAAATGTTTAAATCCAGTTGTTACAAACATTTTATGAATGGAGGATGCCTTTAGGCACATGGACCTTTTTGTTTTATCTGTGTTTTTCCTTCCTCCGTTCATTGTCTCTTTAAAAAAAAAAAAAAAAAAAAAAAAAAAAAACAGTTAAGTAGCAACACTGCTCAGTCCTCCTTCATTCCACTTTAGCAGCCCCAACGCACTTCTACACTGTTATTCATTAGTTTGTGTTAACTTTAAAATTTAATATTTAACATTTTTGTATATATTCTATTGGTTTCGTGAACATATTCGCATATTTGCAAATAGCTATGAATGCGAATACGAATATTGAAAAACATAGCGAATAGGCCTATTCGGACATACGAATACGAAACAAATATTCGGTCCATCTCTAGAAAACAAAAATATATGTAGCCTAGGCCTAGCCTATGTGTTAAAACTTTTAGGTGTCACACGGTAAAAAAATATCAGAATTGGCTAGGCTACAGGAAGGATTTTTTTTTTTTTTATAGTCTGTCTCTTAGAATGGTGCCAGGTACCATCCAACACCAGCTGTAAATAGGTCTACCCCTCCATATTCACATAATAGAGGTTCTTGGAAAGCTTACTAGGCTAAGGTCACGAATACCCTAGCTTTACCCTAACTGTTCAAGCTTATGACACACTGCGTCCAAGTTTCATCAGTTTCAAACAATCAATCTTCTTCTTCTTCTTGTTTGATGGGGTCACTGCGAGGAGGCTAGCCTTCAGACCCGTCAGTGCGCCTGGTAACCAGCATTCCCCCATTAGAGAAAGTTTGAATATGTGAGATAAGGACAGTTAGAATATGATAGTATAAGAATGACAGTAGGAGTAGGCTATAGTTTGAAAAAAAGCTTAAGGTGAATATCTACTACAAGTACTTATTCCTCTCCCCTTTCTCTCTCCTAATCCATACCTCTTTCAGGAATTTCTTCAGTAGGCCTATCATCATTCTTTCCTTCACTCTTCCTTCTTCTAGTCCTTCCAGCCCACTGTCCACATAACCATGCCATTCCTCTGTCCTCCCTGGTTTTTGCTTCCTCCCACCCCTCTGCTCCCACACATCTCCTCATCCTCGTTTCTAGCCCCTCCAGGCTCCCGCTCTCTCTTGTATACTTACTTACTTGGTCATACTTGGTAGAATTCCGTCCTCTGTGGACGCAGCTAAAGTGGACCTCCGCTGCAGCCAGGCATCTCCGCAACTCCCTCGTTCCGTCTATTTACTAACGAGTTGGATGCGGTGCTGGGATATCCTGGTGTTGGGGGCTCGTCTGGTACTGTAGCCAGCCATCGGTCCAGCTGACGCTTGAAGGAGTCGGTCGTGACTCCCGTCAGTTCCCGGATGGCCTTTGGTACAGTACAGTATTGAAGAGACGAGCCCCATTTTTGCTGAAGTTGTTGTGGGCGACTGTTGCTATTTTCTGAGAGGTAGCCTCAGTCCTCTTGATGTAGCACAGCCGCCCTTTTCTAACGTGGTTGTTGATGACTAGTCCCACGTCAGGTACCAGCCCTTCTAGGGTCTTCCACACGTAAATCACTAGGTAACGTTCTCGTCGTCTCTGGAGGGAGTAGAGTCGCAACTCCTTCAGGCGTTCCCAGTAATTCATGTGTTGGAGACCCCAGATCCTGCTGGTGAAGGTCCTCTGTAGAGACTCCAGTTTGCCAATGTCACCTATCTTGTGGGGAGTCCATAGCTGGCAGAAGTATTCCACCTTTGGGAGGACCAGAGCCTTCCAGAGTGTCAGCATACAGGCCCTCTCTCTAGTTTGGAAGGTCCTGAGGATCCATCCTGCGAGTCTCCTAGCTGTCTCGGTGGTTTGGTTGATGTGGCGAGAAAAAGTTCCATCGGTACTCATTGTTACTCCCAGATCCCGCACATGTTCTTTTGGAGTGATGGTTTCTTGATTGGCCTGGTAGCTGGTGCCCTCTTTGATGGTTTGTAGAGGGCCGTACCTTAGCAATTCGAATTTCTCGCCGTTCATCCTCATGTTGTTGGAATCTGCCCAGTCCAGAAGGCGATTCAGATCTCCTTGTAGCAGGGCCACATCGTCAGCTGTCTCTACCCTCCTCATTACTCTTGTGTCATCTGCAAATGAGGTGGCCTTGGAGTGCTGGAGATCATGATCAATATCCCCTATCATGATAAGGAACAGAAGTGGTCCTAGTACAGAGCCCTGCGGAATGCCACTTATTACCTCGCTTGGGTCTGAAAGGTGTCCTTGGACCGATACTCTCTGTTCCCTATGGGTTAGGAAGCTGTGCAGCCACTTGCCGAGGTTTCCTCCTATACCTAGATTTTTCAGCTTGTGAAGAACGAGGCCGTAATCTACTTTATCAAATGCCTTGGCGAAATCCAGGTATATCACGTCGACGTTTTTGCCTTTACTGATGTCTTCTAGTAGAGCCTCATGGTGGGCAAGTAGCTGCGACAGACAGGACCGGCCCTTTCTAAACCCGTGCTGCCCCCCGTTGAAAGCGTCGAGGTCCTCCATGTGTTTCGTTATTCTCTTTCTGACGACCCGCTCGATTATCTTTGTTATGTGCGGGGTTAGCACTACGGGCCGATAGTTTTTGGCCAGTCCTTTGCTACCCCCTTTGTGAATAGGTTTCACTACCCCTTCCTTCAGGGATGAGGAAACTGTACCGGTAGCTAGGGACTTGGCAGCGATTAGTTGCAGTGGTAGCGCCAGTTCAGCTTTGCAGGTTTTTAGAAGCTGTGCACTGAACCCGTCTGGACCTGTTGCTGAGTCGGCTGCTATGTCGTCAATGGCTTGAATTATATCATTAATTTCTGGGATTATGTCGGTCAGTATTGGTGAGGGAGAGGGCTCTTGCATTGTGAAGAAAGCCGCTGGGTCATCCACAGTTTTGTGGGGGTTAGGAAGACTGAAGACACTTTCATACTGTGCCCTTAGTATGTCTGCCATTTCCACTGGGTCGGCCACCAGGTTTCCATCGACGTCTTCTAATGGCCCTACTGCCGATATGTTTTTGGATTTTTTGTTAGCGTATGAGAAGAAAAACTTAGAGTTACTGCTTATGTTCTGGACTGCTTGTAGTTCTTCTCTCTTCCTCTGGTCTTCATGGGATTTTAGGAGTTGCTTTCAATCTCCTGGAGGGCCTTGTGAAAGTTGGTGGCTTTGAGATGTGGAGGATTTTTTGCCAATTTTCTTTTGTAGAGGCTCCTCCTCCTCATAAGGATGCGACGGTCCCGTGGGATGTGTTTTTTCTTAGCTGTACTTTTAGTCGGGACATTGGCTTTACATATTTCTTCACAAATTGTGGTGAATTTGGAGAGCATATTTGCAGCACTGTCTTCCGCAATTTTGGTTGCCCAGTCCATCTTTAATTTGTCTTTAATTTCAGCCCATTTAATGTCTTTGTGGTAAAAGTTTAATTTTGCCATTCCTGTTTTTTTGCTGACCTTGCTGTGGTTTATTAAGCAAGGCATTTATTGCGAGAGACGCTTCGCAGATTTTGTGGTCCGACATGGTGGTCTTCATACACATTCTGTTATTACATGCTCCACCGTCTCTTCCACCCTCTCTCCTCCTACCCAGCAGTTCCTACATTCCTTTGCACCTCCGTTCCACCTCCATGTTCTCGTGTTTAATTCCCATGCCCCAGCTCTTATCTTGAACAGAATTTTGGGTATGATTTTAGTTACTGGACACCTATTTGACAGGTACCGCCAACGATTTAATACATATTTTTTTGGTAATTTTTTGAAAAGACTCGCAGCGTTATTATACATAATTTATTAGGGAAAGTGAAGCTCTATGGAATCCTTATAATATACTCACATAGATTCGACTGTGGAAGAATAGTTTTGATAGTTAACTATAGTTTTAATGTAAATACTACCGCAACTACGAATCTTGTTTCCGAGACCTAGTATATTAACCTAACCAAACAACCTAACCTAACCTTAGAGTTAGGTACCCAGTACGGGGGATACAACACTAGCCCTTGCAAGTTGCATGCCAGCTACTGTGGGTTCATATATTAGACATACAATAACATCTTTGTAGAACATAACACTTTACCGTAGCGAGTGTACTCCATTTCGAACACTTTTTGTAAACATAAACACGTCCGTAGCAGAGCTCTCAAGATTGCGGGACTGAGTTTGTTTACGCGCGGGACTATTTACATCGACAAAATCGAGTTACAAAACTTATCAAAACTATTCTACCACAACGGAATCTATGTGAGTATATTATAAGGATTCCATAGAGTTTCACTTTCCCTAATAAATTATGTATAGCCGGGTAGAACACCGATAAAAGTACTCCGGTCTCACCTACCATAATTGCGAACCTCCAACTTCAGGTGGGGTTTATACTTCCTTTTTTTCTTCATCGGTTTGTTTACACAAGACAGCTGGAAGCACACACTATCAATTGTCACTTTAAAGGTAAAATATATCATATTTAAGCATTTTCATAGGTCCTACAAGGTATTAAGTGAATATATCTGCGAGGCAGAGCAAGATTCGCCGATTCACGGTGCGGACAAGGTCTAAAACTGTCTTCATATGCACAAAACTAAATCACGTGCATTCACAATGCCTGTCGGGACAAGACTGATAAGGTTTTGGATGAGTGTGTTCGAATTCTTGAGGTATGAAATGTACCATGTGGCAATATACAGATTTTTATAAAAACGTACGCGATTTTTGCGGTCGGTCAATAAATGTACCTTTGTTTTGGGTGGCCTGATGCTACCTTTATCGCATAAATCTACCTCTTATATGTTATATTCTATATATTTCAAAGTAAGATATGGTCACCATAAGTGAATCAAGTTGAAGCCAAAGCCATTTTCCGAACTACGATGTCTAATGGTAATTTTTTGTAATTACCTTAGAAATAATGGCTATAAATCGCGAATTGTGTAATAAATATGTGTTACATTTATTTATTAACATGCTTTTATGTAGTTTTCGTATATAATTGAAGAATAGAGTAATGGATTAAGAACTAAGAGGCCAGTCTTACTCATTCAGTGAAGAAAAATGGCGGATTTTCGGTTTCTCGTCATATTTCAGGCTAATATGGAGAATGTAGCTTTAATATCAGCATTTCCACACATGATTTACAATTGTGAATAACTGAACGTTGTGTATGACAACGAGGAGCTGCTTAAATTGGTGAAAATAGGATAATATTGAGACAATTCTGATGGCCTAACATCGACTTTGGTAAGTATTCGAATTAGGCTAAGTATTATTATGTGACCTAGGTTCAAAATATGCATATATATGCAAAGCTGAAGGCTTTCTGAATCTTATGTAGGGGGTATAAGAAAGATATCAATAAATTAACAACGTTTTAGGGTGGTGGCAACATCCGGTAAACCAGAACTTTCCACCATCCACCAATAAATTCGCCGTTTCGCACCACTTTCACGAAGGTTCACCATGTTATTACATGGCTACCGTAAGCCGATTTTAGTGTTTTAAGTGACTTATGAATAGCTTAGAGTGTGCTCTTTACGAATATACCAATGAAAGTTATATACAGAAAGTTTTTACATGCGTAATGTGCAAATGAAAATCGGTTCTTTAATTGACCGACGGTACTTTTATCGGCGTTTTACCCCTAATAACGCTACGAGTCTATTCGCGATAATTATAATTTTTTTCGGTGTCCACGCATCCAACACCAAGCTAGGCTACACCCTTTTCTGGTGTACGAAACACTTACTTTACGCTCGGAGTGACTTCCCGGTCCCGCCTTGGCGGTCGACTTCAAATGGCTAAGCTTATAACCAGTTGTTGGGTCCATTTTTTGATCAAAACTTGCGTTATAGGGCGTGGGATACAGGACAGGACAGGGTTGAGGGGGGGCTCTGCCCCCGCCCGTGAATTATAATAATCGTCATCTATGTGGCCAGCAGGGGGCAAGTAAAACAGCTGGCCGTAGTAACCTCGAGCGTCCTGGGTAAACAAACTGCGACTATTTTTTTTTAGCGACGACGGACTCCCCCCGCCGCCGATTTTCGGCCCAAACGCCCCGTTTTATTCTCGTCGAAAACCACATTTTAAAAGTTAGGCCTAGCCTATTATATCTTTTTCAATACTAGGCCTATTACCGGACCAGAAAAAGGTGTAGCTTGGTGTTGGATGCGTGGAAACCGAAAACAAATGTGTATTAAATGTATATTCGTCCAGTAACGAAAATCGTACCGAATTTTGCCTCCTAAACCCCCATCATACCACTCTTCTCTCTTTGGCTTTGACTTCTTCCTGTACATATCTAAGGTCTTTTTCCTATCCATTCCACTTCTCCATTCGGACCATTCTCTTCTCGACTATCTTTGTAATGTTTCCTCCCTTTCCAACTGTATCTCCACCCAATATTTCTTTCCATTCTGTTCCTGGTCTTTCTTGTCTCATCCCTATTCTCTTTAGCTTTCTCCTCATCTCCTGCACTCCCCTCCCCACCTACTCTTATCCCTTGACCACTCATAGATTCTCCTAATCCAAGTATTGTTCTCCAACTTATCTAGCCTAGGCCTAATCTTGTAGGCCCTATTTCAATTTTGCCTTCATAGCCTAATTCTTTCCATGAAGTTCAGAAGGTGCTCCAACCCATATCCCCTCTAATTGCCTCCACTGCCGTCCATGTTTTTGCTCCTAGTGCCAGTCTACCAACTCTGTTCTGTACCCTCTCCAGCCTCTCAACCTCCTCCTCAGTGCAAGCTAGGCCTAGGCTATATCCTAGCCTCCGAAAAGGCCGATTTAGGCTAGGTTAGGCTAGGCCGCTAGGCTATAACAATCTTATACCCATATAGGCTAGGCCTATTCAAATTATTTCACGAAACAAAGAGACATAAAAATACCTTGGGATTATCTTGCGTGATGGCAGGTCCATAATCCGTGTCACACTCTGCCAGTACGACAGCTTGAAGCACTTTTTCCTCGTGAAGTTCCGCCTTGGGTGCCATGATGTTTGTTTACGTCGCTTACACACACACAAACACCACAGGCTTCTTCTTCTTCTTCTTCTTCTTTTGAACCCGCCCGCAGACCGTGCAGATCAACTTAGGCTTCTTCTTCTTCTTCTTCTTCTTTTTGTGGAGTTGCTGTCCCTTTCCAAGTCAGCTCACCTATGCACCGGTGACCTCTCCAGAAACAGCTAGAACTAGATTAAGAATTAGTTTAGAAAATTGTAGTCGTAGAAAAGATAGTTAAAGAAAAAGAATTTAAGTATATAGCTTAAGCAGAACTCTCCTCTCCCTATTTACCCCCTCCTCCACCCCCCAATATCTTGTTCTCTCCTTACCTTAATTTAACTTTTCCCCTCTCTCCTATTTAATCTCACTTTTCTTCCTCCCCCACTCTGGTCACCTTCTCCCCCCTCACCCTACTCTATTCTATTCCGTTTTCTCTTTTGCCACACCGGCCTGCTCCAGGAATCTTTTCACTACCTTCATTCTTTTTCCCCATTTTCCCCATCTACCCCCTCTTCTGTCCCGAGACCTAACACAAATTTTACACCCTCATCCTCCTCCTCTTTCTGTTCTTCCCATTCCCTCTCCCCTACCACCCGTTTCAACTCATTTTCCAACCCATCTCTCTCCTCTGCATACCCCTGGCACTCTGTCACTATATGTTCTATTGTCTCCTCCCTCCCACCTCACACTGCAGACACTCTGTCACCCCCCATTCCACCTCCATGTTCTCCTATTTGTCTCTAATGCTCCTGCCCTAGCCTTAAACAGTAGTTCTGCTCCCCAACTTCCGTCATAGAACTCCTCTTTTCTCGGTCTCCCCTTGCTTCTATATCTTATCAGTGTACTTTTCTTCTCCATATTTCTCTTCCATTCCTGTCTTCCTACTTCCTTCACTCTCGTTCCTATCTCTTTCTCTAGTCTCCTTCCCTGACCTAGTCCTGCATTACTCCCTACATCTCTCCACTCCTCTTCCACCCTTCTTTGTTTCAATCCTATTTTTTTCAGTTTTCTCTTACACTCTTTTGCCCATCTACTCTTCCCCTCCCCCCATTCATTTACTCTCCTTGGCCACCTATTATCCTCCATCTCCTCCAACCTGCTCTTGTACCTCAACTTTGCCTTCGCCACTCTTTCCTCAAACGTACTCCATCCCATCTCCCCTCTCACTGCTTCATTTGCTGTCCACCTTCTTGCTCCCAACCCCATTCTTCCTGTTTTATTTTGTCCCGTCTCTAGTCTATTTATTTCTCCCCCCTCTCACATCCATCCCATACATTATTCTAGGCACTTCAAAGTCCTTCCACACCTCTCTTACTATTTTATATTTATTCACTCTGCTTTTTGTCACATTCCACAGTTTCCCGCTACACTGTTCCACCTTCATGATTTTCTCATTCATTGTCCTTTGTCGCCCTTCCCTCCCTATCCATACCCCTAAATACTTCACTTCCTCCCTTGTTTCTATTCTTTCCCCTCCTATCCTCATTTATACTGCCTCTGGTCCATTTACTACTATCATACTGCTTTTCTCTACACTGAACTTCATTTCTAGGTCTCTACCAAACCTTTCCGCCTCCTGTAACATTTCCCCGATATCTTCCTGTCTCTGCTATCAACACTACGTCATCAGCAAACGTCAGAATTGCTAGCCTGTGTTGCCCTATTTTCACTCCTTTTCCCTTACTCTTAATTCTCCTCACCAACTCCTCCATGCACATTGCAAACATTAAAGGTGACAGGTTACATCCGTCTCAACCCTTTCCGTCTCCTGATTCCTTTCACTGCAATATTTTTCCACACAATCTCTGTCTCCGCCCCTTCATACATATTCATTATCATGTTCCTTATCTTCCTACTCACTCCTAGTTTCTCCATCACTGCTTCTGCAACTCCCCTACTAATCTTATCATATGCCTTTTCCACATCCAAACACACTATAAACACACATTTCCCTTGCTTTGCCTTTTTCTCTATAATCTCATCTAATATAAATATATTGTCTGTTCCTCTTCTCCCCTTCCTAAACCCATTTTGCTCTTCACTAAGTAGGATCCTTTCTTCTACATACTCTCCTACCCTCTCCTTTAGTATCCCATAAAATATCTTATTTATTATGTTTATTACCGTTATTGGTCTATAACTCGCCATTTCGTGCACATTTTTTGCTCCTCCTTTGTAAATCAATGTGACCCTTTCTTCTTTCCATCTTGCTGGTATTTCTTCCTCCTCCCATATTTTATCAAATAGCTTCTTTAACATTCTAACTATCATCTCCCCTCCTTCAATATACATCTCTGCTGTTATCCCATCCGGTCCTGCCGCTTTGTTTCTCTTCAGCTTCTTCACACTCCTCCGAATCTCCTCCTCACTCACCATCTCATTCATATTTTCATCTACTTCTTCCTCATTTAGTTCAATATTCCATTGCCCTACTCTTATTTGGTCATTTACCCCTCCCACCTCCTCCCAGTATCTTTTGATTTCCTCTCCAATTTTAGTTTCATCCCTAACTTTTTCCCCACCTACGTTCAACTCCACTACTACCTTTTCCCTCCTTTTTTCTCTTTTTAGCCATCTATACCACTCAGCTTTTCCTTTGTCTCCCTTCTCTTTTATCCTGTCAATTTCTATCTGTTCATGCTTCTCTATTGCTCCTCTTATTAAGTTTTTTGTGTTTTTCCTTTCCCTCTCGTATTCTTCCCTGGCTATTCGAATTTCCTCCTCACTTATATTTTCCCCTCTCTTTTTTCCCTTCTCCAACTCTTTCCTAATCCTATTCCTCTCTTCCTCGCCTCCTTAATGTCTTTATTCCACCACCCTTTCATTCCTCTACCTTTCCTCCCTCTTTTCTCCTTCTCTAACACTCTCTCTGCTACCTTATTTATTTCCCTCTCTATCCACTTATCAATTTGTATTGCACTCCCTCCCCCCACTTCATCTATATCCATATTCCCTATTTCCTCCCTAAACCTCCCCCACTCTGCCTCCTTCATTTTCCATCTTTCTGGTTTACTAGCCTCTCTACACTTCTCTATCTTCTCCTTGTGAAACTTTATGCTATATCTTAGTTTCAGTAGGTTATGGTCACTGTTTATTTCAAAGTTTCTTTCTTCATCTACTATCATTTCTATCACTCTCTCTCCTGCTTTCCTGTTCACTAATATATAATCAATAGCTGAGCAAGCCACAGAAGTCGCGAACGGCAGGTCTGTGAAAGTGAGTGACCAACCCACGGATATGTTTGTGACTGACCTTAGACCTATAACTGTATTGGTCTAAAATATAGGTTGTGGCAATCAGTACTGTTCAATCGGCAATTTTAAACCTTATAACAAATTACTACATCACACGTGCGTACACTATAAATTGCGATCTCTCTCTCTCTCTCTCTCTCTCTCTGAGGTGTTTGACAATGCGAATTATACCTAAATGTTTAGCCTCAATATGAATTGGATGGAAATTAGAATTAAAAAAAGGTTCAGCCATAATAGGCTAGCCTATAGGCTATATGTGAACAAATTTCTGTTCTACTTGGAACAAACTTCCCTAAGAAGGTGAAAATATAGGTTTGATTCCCGAAGGGAAGTAGAGAAAACCTAATATTTAGTAGGGCCCCGTAATCATTGACGACTTCGCCTATTAGTAATAATAGTCTCCATTCAACATCCTGCGCCAGCATTTTGAATAGCCCCCGCGCGGAAGTATCATGGAGTACTCGTCATAAGTGCACGCTTAATTCCCTAATGGGATCGTCATTTTGATCGGGTAGGCCTACCCTACAGAAAAAAACTCTGTAAAAAATAAAAAATCACTTAATGTCTGTTATCATATGACTTGCCATATTCGTGGATTTCTCATGCTTTGCTTCAAGACTGGAGGCGGGACATTCGCAAAATATCCTAACCTTAGGGAAGAAGAATCCGGATAACATTTTCTTAAGTTTTATTGTATGCAATACAAAAATAGAAAAAGGTATAAAAGATTTGCTAGCAGTGCGTGGCATTAAGAAACTGCTTGCTTCATGGTCAGATCGTTGCAATCGATCGTATGCATGAAACAAAGGTTGACACGCATGTGTCCTGTATAGTAGAACTATAACTCTGCAGTAGTTATTCGTTCTCTCCTTAAACTAATTGTACAGTAATATTTTTGTACACTTTGGTAAAACAGACAGTTGCAACTATGCGATATATCTTCTTAAAATTAAAACAAATAAAACTCATACTGGACTGTAGAACCCGTCCTATCACAGCTCGTGATGCATCACAATCTCCAAGGGTACAGGGGGGATATGGACTATTCCGCACCCTCCCCCCCCCCCCTTTTAAAACAACACAACATATAATATAACAATACCTACTGTACCCGTTGCCGTAAAGCTACACAGGTACGCTTTGGTTTATCTAGAGCAACAGACAGGTAGCATGTAAGGAAAGTATGATTGGAAGCCCAAAGTTGGGTTTTAGCAATATCATCAATCGAAAATAATTGCAAAAATCTGAGGGATACTGCCCATTTCCTAATATCGTGAGCCCTGCCTATCACGCCGGGATTGCTTTCCCTGATAACGTCGACAAGCAAGGAAGGTAACTTCCGTTTTGTAACACGTTTACCTGTCCGGTTAACCCATAAAGCACCTGGTTGGCGAGGTTGCGCAGCCCTCAAAACTTTGTGAGTGCTTGCACAGGACATAAAATGTGATGAATGAGGCCTCTCTTCAAGGCCGGGACGGAAAATTCAGAAAAAACATGGTCCGAATGTTCGTTCTTAGCAATAAAGGAGGGAGACGGCGCGATTTTAACATGGTCGTGCAGTCTCCCAAACCTGAGACAGTTTGGTTCGTTGTTCATCGCCGCCAGCTCCGACACCCGGTTTCCGGTGGCAAGTGCCATGAGAAAGACAGCCTTTTTCAAAAGTGAATCAAAATCCGGCGTGTTAATATACTTGCGCGATTGAAGCAATTCTAAGGCTTTATCAAGGGACCAGGTGGGCATGAGCTGGCGGGGAGGTGGACGAAGCTTGAAACACGCCCTCATAAAACCTTTCTCCTCCGCCTAAAGGCCGGTGAGATCAAGGAAGGGGGTCCTAATGGCAGACAGATGATTTTTTAACGTTATGACCGAAAAATGCTTCTGCTCAAATAGATAGTCTAAGTACTTGAAAATTAAGGCTCCCGAGGCAGTCGTTTGCCCTGATTCAACAATCTAGGTTGCAAAAGTTTTCCAATGAGATTGATATTGTCTCCTGGTAGACGGTGTGTACTGATTCATTAGCTTCTTAGTGACACTTGGCCCAAATTGATTTAACCATTTGGCATAGTAAATATCCATAAGGCAAAACTGAGCGAGGTCCGAAGGTTGCCAATCGTTTCCAAGTGGAAAACGGAGACCGGGAGGGACACCGGGGTCCTGCACCACTGTTGCAATTGGTGGTACCAAACCTGAGCCGGCCAAAGCGGCGCGATCAAAGCTACCCGGCCCCGGTAATCCCTCAGTTTGTGAATGACTTTGCACATTAACACAGAGTCTGGCGGTGGAAACAGATAGATTGAGGTCCACCTGTTCCAGTCCACCAGCAATGCATCGGATCCCCCCGCCGGGGTTACCCCGTGACGTGTAAGAAAGAGTGGGAGTCTGTGGTTCTCTACTGATGCAAACAAGTCCACCTGTGGACGGGCCGGCTTTGCAATCATCTTGTTGAAGATAGCCTGTTTGATTGTCCATTCTACTAGAGTGCTCCGCCGGCGAAAGAGAGCGTCTGCCCAGACGTTTGCCACGCCGGGGAGGTAGGTGGCATGCAGGGAAATCCCTAGCGAGTCGGCTAGGGTAAAAATTTGTTCTGAAACGTTCAACAACTCTCGTGACCTCACTGAGCCTTGTTTCTGAATGCAAAAAACTGCGGTTTGATTGTCCATTCTGAACACTATTGATTTGTTCTTCAATGTCCTGCCATGAGTTTGGAGAAAGAACAGGGGAACTAAGAGCTCTTGCTTGTTGATATGTGATTGGCTGTCTGCCACCCAGATGCCCTGACCCTGGTGGCCTAGGCATGACTGATACCCCCAACCTAGGGTCCCCGAGGCGTCTATGTCTACCCATACCGTAGGAGGGGGAGAAACCCATGTTACGACCGAGTAGAGGACTTCGTGCTTGGTCCAGGCCGATAGTAAGTTGTGGATTAATGGAGGAATTGGCCATAATTTCTTTTCCGGCAAGAGAGGGAACACTTTGTTGCCTTCCAGGATTAATCTCTTGGCTTTCAATCGGCCCAACTTGACAGTTAATTGTACCCAGTTGAGAGAACCGATCAGGGAATCCCACGTTTTCCTGGTCGTATCCAGACTGTGGAGGAACCAGAACAGTTTCCTGCGAAACCTGTTGCGGTTGTCCACACTCTGAGTAAGAGTCAGAGCGTAGGTGTCCCAGACCAGTCCTAACCACTGAATAGTCCTTGAGGGGACAAGGTACGACTTTGCCAAGTTCACCTTGAACCCTATAGGGTTTGTACATGAGCTAACACTTGATTTACATGGTCTTGACATAATTCTAAAGAGTTCGCCACTACTAGCCAATCGTCCAGATACCAAAACACCTGTATGCCTCGAACTAACAGGGGTAAAAGAGCTTGGCGGACGAGTTTGGTAAATACTCTCGGTGCTAGGTTCAACCCGAACGGCATCCTTTGAAAGACATAAGTCTCGTGCCGGATCCTCAGAGCGAGAACATTTTGGAACCTCTTGGTTATAGGGACATGCCAATAGGCCTCTTTGAGATCGATCGAGCACATCCAACCTTGCGGCGGAAGTGCGAGTCTGAGTTGCTGTACAGTCAACATCCTGAAGGGTGAATTCTCTATAAAGGTGTTCAGGTGCGAGAGATCTAGAACTGGTCGCATCTGCACACTGTCCCTTTTTGGCACTAAGAAGAGTCTTGACGTGAATACTGGCTGATAGGCATTGACCTGAATAAGGACCTGTTTGGCAATCATTTCCTGTAATATGACCTCCTCCTCCTGAGACACCGGGGTATATTCCTGAGGCCGCCGGCGCCACCGCCAGGTGATTCCTTTGCTCACTACCTTCCTGGCCCAGGTATGCTTGGGCCAGGCTGAGCGGAATGAACGGAACGAACCCAGGTGCAACCGGGGTTCGTCCTTCAAGGCAACTCTCCAATCCTGGTCCATTGAGTTCGGCCCTGGGATGTGGAGAGTCTGAGTGGCTAGTTATTTGGAGGGGGAGGTGGGTTGGCATCGGACGCTTAACTAGTTTTGGCTGGTGTAGTGCCCTGATGACCTTTGTATGAGGCCTTACCCTTATACCCGTGCTGTTTACCTTGTTTGGGTTTGTGCTGATTACCTCCCTGCTGAGGAGGTGGTCTGGGGTCTCTTGGTGACTGCTTAGGTTGGGGTTGGGACGGTTTGTTACCGCCCTTTGATTTATGAAAGGGTTTCTTAGGTGGGTCCTTCCTAGCTTGGGAGGTAACCTGCTTCTACCCACTCACCATATTAAAAACTAGACTCCAAGTCTCAGTTAAGCAGGGTGGCAGTAAGAACCGGGGAGAGAGTTACCCGGCGACCTATGTCCAGCGGCAACTTCCTCACCAGATGGACTCTCAGATCTTGGCGGGCTCGAACCGCTTCCAAAATTGCAATTCTAATGTCCCCTAGTGACTGAATGGCATTTTGTAGCAAGAGTCTACGAGACAGCTCAGTAGCTTTTCTAATTTGGGGGTCAGCTATGGCCGAGATAGTGCGTGCAAGAGAGGCGGCTATTCGATGACTCACTAAGTACTGAGACAACATCCGGTAGGCTTTATTACGTAACTTAAAATCCCGCTCTAAGTGAGCAGCCGGGGGGGGGGGGAGAAAAAGGTTCATCAAGGGCATGTAATGACACTTTAGGGGCCGCCAGAAATATTAGTAAGGCTGGTGACACCCCTTCTGCTTTGGATACCGGCAGGGAAAAGTAAGTATGGTTATCCGGAGGAATCTGATGAGAAGATTTGGAGGTGATAGTAGTGGCAAAAACCTGAGCTTCTAACTCCCAATCTACCCAAGGGCCTACTCCCACCTGCCCCATCTGCAGTACCGGAGTCTGAGCTTGGTCCAGGGCCGGAATTGTAGCCAACTCCGGCGTAAGAGCATTCAAGGCTTTGACATCATTGATGCCATCAGCCTTCGACCAGTCAGCAAATAGTCTTGCAGATGCGGCGGAAGGAACTGCCGGCGCGGCTGAATAAACAAAGTACGCCGGGTTAAGTGAACTTGGTACACCCTTAATCAGTACATCCAAAACTCTCCCTGCCTCGTCTTTGGCCCTAAATTTACGGTTCTTATTGATCTCAATTGACCACTCGCCGGGAACTGGGGGTTCCCCTGACACCGAAGGTTGAGCCGAAAGGGGATTCTCTGGTACCACAGGTACCCAAGAGCAGTCAGTACCATAGAGGAGGGGCATGGAGCCCCTCCTCAGAGGCGCCTTATCTAAAGGAGGAGGTTGGACATCAGTAACAACCCTGAGGGTGGACATAGCTAGCGTCGCCGGCACTGTAGGGCCTGGGGCAGCTGCTACCACCGGGGTCGGACAAGGAGTGAATGCTGGGGGTTCTAGAGGTCTGATAACAGAGGTACTGGGGGGCGCAGCTAAGGGAGTAACCGGGGGATCCGACGAGGCAGGGACTTGATAATGCTGTATCACTTTATGTAACAACTCATTTACCTGATCAGAAGTCATCCATTTCCTACGGGGATCTTTGGATGAATGTGAAATAGCCTCAGAATAATTACTAGGGATAGACTGAGGAGCCGGGGAGAACACTCCGTCCACCGGCTCCTCACTCTGCTCCAAGGTCTCTTGTGATTCTACCTCATTATCCGCTGGGGGCCAAGACAAATCTGGCACTGACGACGGTAACACGTTTATGTTACCGTCCTCAGACCGTTCTGGAATGACGTTTAGGAGAGAGAGAGATGGTTCTGAGTGACACCACTAGCCCCCTGCCGTTATGGGCTGGGAGTCATGAGTCACTTGTGAGCTTAAATGGGCCCCCGCCGGAAAACCTCTATATTGGTCGCCTAGCACCCTACTCGGGCCTGTCGACCTAACACTACGGGGGAACAACATTCAATTTTGGTATGGCAAAAGTCACATTAGGAGGCACACGCAAGGATTGTTCATGACTAGGTGTGGATTCCAATATCTCGATCAGATCCTACTTCCGACTCCCCTGAATCACCTATAGGCGTGTCAGAAGGAGGTCTGGGGGGAGGTGGTTGAGGAGTGTCCTGCCGGCTGCTAGACGTGTCCTCATATTCCTCTCTCCGGCGCTTGTGAGACCGGGAAGAGTGGCGATAGTATTTCCGGGGAGACTTCGACCTAGACCTCGACTTCCGCCGCGGGGAGGGCGAGCATCTCCTCTTGGAACGGTCAGAGGGGGGAACCTCGGTGACTTCGCTCTCACTGCTACTACTCACTACCTCTTTGCTGAGGGCTTTTGTTTTGACTTTGGGTCTGACAGATTTGGAGGAGCCGGGTTTCACTAAGGGTGACTTAATAATGAGATTTTCTCAAAGGACTTCGTCATCACACTGAAGCGCCTTATGAGCCGTGTCCTTTGCATAAGAATTAAACGCGGCTTTAATCTCGTGTAAGGCTGCTAAACATGATACATCTTTCTTCGCCAGCAAGGCGGTTTTTAATTCAGAGCAGATGGCGTATCTTTTAGATAACCACACGCCTCGAGAGCGATCTAAACACTTGGCACACTTGATGCAAAGTTTGTGAGCAAAAATGGGTAAAAGGGAGCAAGTGGGCGTGACGCAAAGTTCAAACCTAGGCATGCTGCCGTACTGAGAGGATCCCCCCTGCTCCGCCGGGATAGGTGGCCAACTCCGCCGGAGAAGCAGTCTCTGGGGCCTGGAAAGAAAATTTTCCAGGAATCAATGCTCATTAGGATAACCTGCGAGGTATTACACATCCTAACCCAAATCCGCCGGAAAGTTAGCTATAGCGCACTACTACTCTAACCTTCCGCCGGATCTGTCTAGCTGACTTTCAATAACTTACCTGTGACAAGAGCCACAGGTCCCTTGACCCTTTTAGTGTCTGATCATACTGAACAAGTTTGCAAAACTAATCTTATCACTTCGTGTACACTCGACTGGTGGCGCCGCAGGCGAGAAAGTCTTAACTTGTCACGGGGCCAGTCAGGGCGAGTTAACCCGGCGGGCCGAGTTTGTAGCCCTGCTAGGAATGCAATTCCGCCGGGAGAGTGTGGTTCAGCTAAACCACGCCGGGATCTTTTGAATGTTCCTACCCGTTACAGACGGATAACTTGGACCCACCGCACAAGGCCGCTGGAACAGACAAAAACTGCTGGGAAACAGGGTTGGCACAGCCCTTTTCCCGCAGTCCCACACATACTGTATATTATATAAAATACATAATGACATATAGGGACGTCTCCCTTACCCCAAATGAACAAGCCCGCATGCATGAACCAAAAAGGGAGCATACATAGGCATAAAATAATGACAGAAAATGTAGAAACCTAAATTACCTGAAGCCTACGCCGGAGACCCCTAACTAGGTCGACCACGTGGTCCGAAGAACATCCCGGCAGGCGACGCTCCGGCACCCAGCAGCAGCACCATGAAGAGGGAGGCCCACCCAAGGGGCCCAAGCAAAACACGAACCCTGGAAGGTGGAGCACCACGTGCAGACACCCTTAAACCAGAGCTTTTGCTGATATCTGAAGATAATGGCATGTACTTTCCTCAATATTGACAGTCTGTATCATGCATCGTAGAGTGGTCGCCTTCTAGCTAAGTAAACACAACAGCTACAGGCGTATCACAAAAACAACACACGCGGTACGACAATCCGGGACTCGTAGACGCCTGTGACAATGGTACCCTAATTTAACACACACTTCCTGCGGACCTACCAATCTGGCAGCCGTGCTAGCTAATCTAAACCCTGTTACTACAACACAGATGTATACAAATGAGTAAGGACTCACTAGAAGCTCTGCGAACGTCGAATGAAGCGGACACGGCGCGAGCCCTGTTGACAGGAGGGACGCGGAAGTAGGAAGGACGAAGATGGCCGCTAGGGGGCCTGGTGTCGGGGAAGCAAACCATGAGAAATCCACGAATATGGCAAGTCATATGATAACAGACATTAAGTTATTTTTTATTTTTTATTTTTTACAGAGTTTTTCTGTAGGGTACCCGATCAAAATGAAGATCCCATGAGGGAATTAAGCGTGCACTTATGACGAGTACTCCATGATACTTCCGCGCGGGGGCTATTCAAAATGCTGGCGCAGGATGTTGAATGGAGACTATTATTACTAATAGGCGAAGTCGTCAATGATGGAGGGGCCCTATTAAATTAGTTCTTCGTAAAGAAAAGAGTAGGCCTAGGCCTACCGGTAGGTAGCATTTTGCACAATCTCCAATGAGTGTACCGATAGTGCACTATATCATCATCACCATGGTAGGCCTATACACAATCTCTCTTTCCACTTCGAGTATCTCCCCGGAATGGACCGCAAGCTCTTTGAGATAGCCTACTATCTATTCCTTGGAACTCATTCTCACTTTCTCTAAATATGTGTATGATATATATATATATACTGTATATATATATATATTGAGTATACCTGTATATCAGAAATACACGTGAGCCACTAAATGTTTCTAATCTCTCAGTGGGGTTCAAACCGCCGACCGTCAGGACTATAGCCGTGGTGTAGTTGATTAAAGCGTCGGCTATCGTCCTGACAGTCAGCGGTTCGAACCCCACTGAGAGATTAGAAACATATATATATATACAGGGTGTTTTAAAACAACACTGCCAGAGTATGACGACCACATTGATAAAAATATATAATACACATATTTCTATTCTATTTTTACCAAAAATATATTGTAACGGAGATAAATGGTTATTTAGAAATGTAGCAAAACAGGGTTCTGAGCTCAGCACAAAACATATGATACATAATATGAATGATTACCAAGTAAAGAAGGTAAAGAGGAGATATCTAATGACCTAATCACATATGAATAATTACAAAATCAAAGTAACATAAAATTGGTAATGATATTTTGCAATTAGAAGAAAACTGCTAAGTGTGCCCCGTAGGGGCACACACATCACAGAAAGCCACACATCATACACATGTCTCAGATGTGATGATAATAGTGAGACGTATGTCTGTCTTTCCGAAAACTACTCCTAGACCGTTCGACGGATTTTCACACAAACTTCTTACGAACATTCGGTGCGTGAATGCGACGGTCAGTCAAAAAAGATTTTTTGAATGTATGCAATAGTTGTGATTTTAGGTCTAAAATATGGTCCCCCCCCCCCTCCACCCAGCAATGATGGCGTTCTTAGTGTGTGAGCCCCGAAGGGGCTAAGAACGCCATTCGCCATTCGTTCTGGGGGCGAAAACATCTCGCTACGTATTTGCTGGGTTAAGTTAGTTTAGTTGGCATTAGAAGTGATGGTAGTAATAGTGGGATTGATGGTGATAGTAGTGATGATGGTTGTAGTTGTATTGATGATGATGACAGTAGTGATGATAATGACAGTAGTAGATATGATGGTGACAGTACTAGTAGTAGTGATGATGGTCATAATAGTAGTGATGATGGTGACAAGTAATGATGATAGTTGTAGTGATAATAATGACAATAGTGATGATGGTAGTGACTATGGTGTGAGTATTAGTGATGATGGTGAGTAGTAGTGATGCTGGTGAAAGTTGTAGTGATGATAACAATAGTTGTGATGATGAAGATCATAGTAATGGTGATGATGGCAGTAGTAGTGATGATGGTGACAGTAGTAATGATAATTGTAAGATGGTGGTGATGATAGTAGTAATGATGGTTGATAGTTGTAGTATCAATGATGATAGCAGTGATTAAGATGGTAGTGATAATGGTGACTGTAGTAGTGATGATGGTGAGAGTAGTAGTGATGATTGTAATTGTAGTAGTGATGATCATAGTAATGGTGATGATGACAGTAGTCGTGATGATTGTGGCAGTTGTAGTGATGATTGTGATTGATGATGGTATTAGTAGTGATGATGGTAACCCATCGCAGAGTTGGGTATGCCGTTTTGATTTTGGGCAAAACGGCACATTTACTTTATTGTTATTTTTGTTAAAATTAGTTTAACCAGACCACTGAGTTCCACAAACGAACTCTCATAGGGCTGGCCCGAAGGATGAAAGCAAGATGGGCAACTAATCAAGTCAAGATAGATAGGGAAGGGCAGGAGGTGAACAAATCTAGGAAGGTGAAGACACGCAGACATTTCTCGCCATATCATCAATTCAGCCGGACCACATGAGCTCCACAGCAGAGCTCTTATAGGGCAGGGTCAAAGGATGAGGCAAGAACTGCTACACTGCAGCACCAACCAAGTGATCAAAGGCGAAGAATGAGAGATCAGGACTGTTGTATAAAAAAAATCACAGCGAGATCAAAACAATGCACTAATGAGGGGAATCAAGCCGAGCCCGCATCAGCGACTGAAGAGACAAATCAGGTCAGGAGCCTACAACCTAGCCAGGCCAGGAAGGCATGTGACATAGGCTGCCCGATGACAACCGAATGGGACAGAATAAGAACAGAAGGGGAAAAAATATAGAAAGAGGAATGAAAAACTACGCAAAATTAGTAAAGCCGACGACAAAAGCTCAAGGGGTGAGGGAAAGGGAAAAATCCCAAACCCTCCCCCATCAAGCCCCAGTCCCAAAGCCCCCCAACCATGGCAAAGGGTGTAATAGTAGGGGGAGGGGGGGGTTGAATAAGTTGTATAATATATTGTTCATTACAAATTAGTAATTTAAAATAATGACACAAATCAAAGTGCTGGCAAACTTCTATTTCAGAATATGCACAATGGTTAAACTTCTTTATCACTCGATAACCTGTAGTCCAAATACAAGTACAATATATTATATCAAATTTTCATTATCAGCTTCAACATGGAAATGGAATAGCCTAGTCACACAATTTCTATTTGTTGTTGACATCAGTAGCCTACATAATAACCCTGGACAAATTCCTGCTCTCTCATAATATTTATATATTATCAAAAGTACAGTACTACTATTAAATATATATCACATGGAATACATAAGCTTACTTATATATAAAACTTTTCCTTGGGCTATGATTGCAGTAATGTGGTGGAAATGATAGTGATGTAATGATAATGATGTACTGTACTGTACATACATACAAACATAAATTTAAAGACCGAGTGCACCGCACAAAGTGCAGTTCCAGTCTCACATCCTATTGGCGGTGCTCCAGGCAGCCTGTTCAGAGCTGCCTCACTTGTCAGGTTATATAATTCAATATCAGAGGATGTAATCTGATCCCACATCTTTCTAGGTCTATCACTTGGTGCAGCTCCCTCCACGTTCATGGATTTCCATCTTTTCACCTGATTTAGTTCATCCATCCTCTTCATATGCCCAAACCATCAAAGCCTGCTTTTACGCATCCTATCACTGATACTCTTGCTTGATACCTAACTCTCTCCTCAGCTCTTCACTAGCTATCCTATATTGCAGTTTAGCCCCACACATCCATCTCACCATTCTCATCACGTTATGTTCCATTCTGTTATCATCCACTTTGACAGGCCACTTTTCTGAAGCATAGGTCAATGTGCTGAGAGTGATGATAACAATAATAATAATAATCAATAATCATAATTGGTTTATTTCGAGCCAACAGCCAATGGGGCTGTAATTACACAGTTCTTTATGTTAATTGATCAACAGACTGATCTTGGCTGCTAACGAGGGCATCTATGTGCCCTCAGGGGAGTAATATGTGGGCAGGAGACTTTGTGGTCCCCAGAGACTGGTCTGTCTAGACCTAGCCTTGTGATGATAATGATTTAATAATACTGTAATGTGATGATGGTGATACAACGATAGTGATGGAAAGTACCAGTAATGATATATGATGATAATGATTCAATAATAAAAATTATGAAATAATGATAATAATGTATTAATAATAATAACGATGTACAGTATTGATAATGTAACAAAACAAGTGATGTAATGAAATTATAGTGATTTGTAATGACAGTATTAAGGCACTATTACAATGACATGACAATATTATGGTGACTGAAGTAACATTATGATGGTTATGGTGATGACTACTGATGATGTTTATGGTGATGACTGATATTACTGATGATGGTGCTAAGAGGTAATATTATAACTACAATCCGGCCCTGCAATGCACGAGAGATTGGTCAATATAAGGCCTCGCGCAACGTGAAATTATGCTACAGTAAACCCTCGCTATCTCGGACTAATTGGGGGGGGGACCACTTCCGAGAAGCCCTATTTTCCGAGATGTCCGAAGTCCGACTTATTTCCGACTTAAGAGAGGGAAAAGTCCGAATTAGAAGAGGAAAGTCCACGTTGTTATGCCCTGTTTTTCTACAGGATTAACTTGGGTGATGTGGGCTCTAACTGACTGGGTATATAAGGCTGCATGCACAATACAAGGTATGAGGAATAGAGAACACAAAATAAACACACGGTAACACGATCACGTTTATTTAAGTAGGTGAATAAGGAGTATAGGAAAATAGGATGATACAGTTCTGATGAGTGATAATGAATGGGAGTTGCAGGGTCTGGTAAATGAGTTTGGAACAGTGTGCGAAAAACGGAATTTGAAGGTAAATACGGGGAAGAGCAAGGTTATGGTCTTCGAAAGGGGTGAAGTCACAGAGTGTGAGGTGAAGCTGAACGGTCAGGCTATGGAGATCGTCAACTCTTTTAAGTATCTGGGCAGTGTGTTGAGTAAAGATGGGACTATGGATGAAGAGGTGCGGGAGAGGGTACAACAGGGGAAGAGGGTTGTAGGAACGCTAAAAGCAGTAACAAGAAATAGGGTGGTCAGTATGGAAGTGAAGAAGTCCTTGCATGACAGTGTGGTAATCCCGACACTGACTTACGGAAGCGAAGCATGGACGTTGGTTGAGAGACTCAGACCAAGAGTGAGAGCAGTGGAAATGAATTACTTAAGGAGTGCGTGCGGAGTTACATGGAGGGATAGACAGACTAATGAGGAAGTAAGAAGGAGGTGTGGTGTGGAGGTAGATGTGCTGGAAAGTGTATTTACCTAATTGTATTTACCTAATTGTAGTTTACAGGAGTTGAGCTAAGCTCGTGTTGTCCCGTCTCTCAGTCTACTTTTTATCCAATTTTTTCTTGAAAATATGGATGTTCCTTGCCCCCACCACCTCCTCCTCCAACCCATTCCATTTGTCAATACATCTATAGGGGAAGCTAAACTTCCTGATATCGTTCTTGCAGGTAGGTCTTTTTACTTTGTAGCTGTGGCCTCTAGTTATTCCTGTATCCATAATTAATATATCCTCCCTATCCAGCCTCTCCAGCCCCCGGGTACATTTGTACATCATTATCATGTCTCCCCTCTCTCTCCTCTCTTTTAGACTCGGTAGATTTAATTTGTCTAGCCTCCCTTCATATGGCAGTTCTCTGAGACTTGGAACCAATCTAGTGACTGCTCTCTGGATTCTTTCTAACTTGTGAATATGCTTCTTTAGATGCGGGGACCACACCACTGCTGCATACTCCAATCTTGGTCTAATCATACTCTTCATAATTTTCGCTACCATGGTCTCATCCAAATAGTTCAGAGCAACTTTCATATTCCCGGCCATTGCATACATTCCGCTAAAGAGCTTGTTAATATGTTTCTCCGGCGACAAAGTATCTTGTATAATCAACCCTAAATCTTTTTCTTTTTCGGCCTTGCTAATTTTATTATCTCCCATCCTGTACTCCCAATTTGGTCTATTCACACTTCTTCCCATATTTAACACATGACATTTACTTATATTAAATTTCATTTTCCACTTGGTGCTCCATTCGTATATTTTATCTAAATCCCCTTGCAGCTCCTCACAACTACTTTTATTTGTTATTTGTCTCATAATTTTTACGTCATCTGCAAACATTGACATGTAAGAGTTTATGCCTATCGGCAGGTCATTCACGTACATAAGGAACATGAGAGGTGCCAACACAGATCCCTGCGGCACACCACTCTCAACTTTCCGCCACGATGAGTAAGTTCCTCTAATGTTGGTCCTCATTTCCCTATCTGTTAAATAGCTCTCCATCCATTTCAGCAAACTCCCCCTGACACATCCTAGCGTCTCAAGCTTAGATAACAATCTCTTATGTGGTACCTTATCGAATGCTTTGGAAAGGTCTAAGTAGACGCAGTCCACCCATCCGCCTCTTTCTTGGAGTACATCTATCACCCTACTGTAATAACATAGCAAACTGGTAACACAAGATGTCCCTTCTCTGAATCCAAATTGCTTTGGGGTTATTATTTTCTTTCTCTCCAACATTTTCATCCATCTCTTCCTAATTAGCTTTTCACAAATCTTGCATACAATACTAGTAAGTGAAACTGGTCTATAGTTTAGAGGGTCCTCAGGGTTTCCATTCTTGTATATCGGAATGATATTAGCTCTTTTCCATTCAACAGGAACCTGTCCTTTATCTAAGGAAGCTTGAATTATGTCCCTCACTGGCTCCACTAATTGCTCTGCACACTCCTTTAAAACCCAGGCAGACACTTCATCCGGTCCCATAGCTTTCCTTACTTCAAGTCCTCTCATCGCAGATAACAGCTCATCTCTAGTTATTTCAATCTTACTAAGACCACTCTCCAGTACTCCCGCCTGTGGTTCGTCAAAACCTTCCTCTCTAGTAAAAACTGACCCCAATTTGTTATTCATTACCTCACACATGTCCGATACATTTTCATACGTCCTAGCATCAACTCTTAATTTAGTAATTTGTTTCTTTACCTTCAACTTACTGTTTATATATTTAAAATAATCTAGGGTCACTTTCACATTTATTTACTATGTTCTTCTCATAGTTCATTTTAACTTGCCTAATTATGTTAACATATCTATTCCTCTCCTGTTTATATTTATTCCGATTACTCTCAGTGTTCCTTCTTCTTAATCTAGCCCAAGCTGCATCACGCCTACCCAAAGCTCTTTTGCATTTCAAATTAAACCAATCTTTCTGCTTAGTAAAATTTCCAGTTTTATATCTTGGGACAAACATATTGGTTCCTACTCTATAAATTTCGAGGAATCTACTATATTTACCTTGTACGTCCCGTTCCTTCAAAATAAGATCCCAATCTACTCCCTCTAAATATCTTTTCAAGGATACATAATCAGCTTTACTATAATTTAATCTGTCATTTATGTAGCTATTGTCTAATCTATTGGCATTACTCGAGGTCAACTTCCATTTTAGTAATAGGTGATCACTTTTACCTACAGGACATAGATAGTTTATATCACTAATTTCGTGAGGATCTTTTGTAAAAATCAGATCGAGTTTAGAAGGTTCGTTATTACCCCTCATTCTTGTATTTTCCTTCACATGTTGTGTAAGTACATTTTCCGTAACCAACTCCACTAGCCGACTTCCCCAAGATCTCTGATTTGGCCCTGCATCTCCCGATTCCCAATCAACCTCACTACAGTTGAAATCTCCTACCAAGATCAATCGATTCTTCCTTAAAAGCAATCTTCTCAACGACTGAATCATATCCTCTACCATCTCCTCAAACTCCAACTCCCTCCATGCTCTGGTCTTTGGTGGCATGTAAGCTACTGCTATGTCTAGCTTTTTTCCTTCTATATCATTGAGTTCAACTGCCATTATTTCTGCCTTGTCATTATTTAACTCCACGTGCTTTGCTGTCATAGGGTTCTTAACTAATACTGCCACTCCACCTCCCCTTTTACCCTTTCTATCATTTCTCCATATATTATATCCTTCACTAAACACTATGTTGCTGTCAAAGTCCTGGTTCAGCTTTGTCTCTGTCAAACAGACTATCTGTGGTTGATCTTTTCTTAATATATTATCTAACTCTACCTTTTTACTGTTTATTCCATCTATATTAGTGTAGTAGCACAGTATATTTGAATCCACCTCCTTGTTTCTCTTCCCTCTCTGCCTCCTACCAGGTTCACCTCCTCCTCCATCCCTTCCCTGACCCAGTTCCACCTCCCCCACTAATTCTATTCTCCTCCCCCCTCTCTCTCCCTCTGTTCCACCCTCTCCACCCTCTTGTGAAAAGGAACAACTTGAGATGGTTTGGCCATATGGAACGTATGGAAAGCGAGAGAATGACTAAGAGGGTGTACGAGAGCGAGGTGGAGGGACAGAGGGGGAGAGGTAGACCGAATATGAGGTGGAAGGATGGAGTGAGGAACTACATGAACATGAGCTGGTTGGGGGGAGGGGCGTCGACTGACTGGGGACAGAGGTGCATGGGGGCGGTTCGTTCGTGGCCACCCCTTCGGGGATCACGGCGTCAGGCAATAGATAGATAGATAGAGGAAAATAGGAATACTCGTACAAGACAAATAATAGAACTGAACTGCTAGCATTAGTGGATCTGGATGGAGCCTAGTCTCCCACTTCCAACGTTCAGGAATACTCTTCTGATCACTGGTTTAGTTCGCAAGTTTATATACTGGAAGACCTCAATGTACTTATGGATTCAATTTTACTAATTAGATTTATTACTGGCAGGTCTGGTGCACAGGTAGTAGTTCACAGCTAGAATTAGACACGCGTATGTTTTAGAACACGGGAATTCTAGTAACCTCAAGGGGGTACTGATCTAAGTTTTATATTCTTATGGCAGAAATACGTAGAACACAAATCAGTGGGCGAACGTTAGATATCACTAGGGTTTTAATATCTGGATAAAGGTAATTACGAGAGTTAATGTCGCCTGTTAATTAATGAACACTGATACGCTTAGTACTTCCCAAATGGAATGGTTAACTATGAATTACACTGGGCAAAGTTATAGCCACTTCATAGAAAGATTAATAAGTGAATTTCGAATTAGTACTATAACACGTTAGTACTAATAAAATTAATCTTGGATAGTATTTTGTTGGTCTGGTCCTGGTTATCTTGCGTCCGTGATGTTGGGGGCTAGCGACTGGTTCCTCGGCCGTCCAGGTGGTCCAAATGTAGGAAGTTCTCAAGTCGGATCTCTTGGCGATCGGTGCTGGCTACACGCTTATATACCCACTAGTGTGTGGAAGGTTATAAGGTGCACGTAGATACTTGTACGTGGACAGATGCTTCTATTTTAACTTCTGCCACGGAGTCTGCCGGCTCTGGAATCTCTCAACTCAGGAACAACACAAGGGCAGAGCTAGAGGTTAACTTCAGGGGGCTGACCACTGGTTGGTGTCTAACTTTCAACTGATTTTACTGGGGGCTGGAGCTGGGTTTATAGGCTCGGTTTTGGGACCCTGTAGGCCATAGGGATCTCGAGTCTTATGGAATTATTTGAGCTCTCAATAGTTATGGGGCCTGGGTAAGGTGGTGATTACTGTTGTGGCACATGGCTATAGGAAGCCTTCACATTTTAATATAACTGAGCCTTAGTAAGAGGTACTATTTTGGCTATACTGGAAGAATTGAGGGGAGGGAGACTGGATCTACTTTGCGGGGAGGACTGGGACAGCTGTGATAGGGGCGTCTCTCTTATTTTGGTCAGTCTTCATTCTATGGTATAGCTGAGGTGCTAATTTGATTATCCGAGTATGCAAGAAAGGTGAATGGGTTATTGTTGGTAAATAGAGGTTAGTAAGGGGGTTAGACATGCATGGTTAGTTCATTGATCGGAAGAATTCCTGTGCTACCTGGCAATGACCCGGGAGTCAAAACAGGGGTCAGGTATACCTCCGCAGGGGTGGGGGTCTCCCTCCTCGGGTGGGTAAAAAGGGGTAGCTGGGCGCCCTCTCTCTGGGATGGTCGTCCGGCGGCTGTGGCTAGGGGCTTGCCATATCACCAGTGTTTGTAATAACCCTCTGTTTATGAGACAGATGTGGGTGTCCTTAATACCAAAACCGAAGGTGCCTTGGCTAGCTGGTTTTAATCGATTGGTTGTTAATTGTATGGTTTGCTGGATGTGGTGGAGACTGGGTTGCTAACTCTGCCGCATTTATCTGGAAGTATGGCAATAGAAGTTAGTTACTGGCGAGGCAGCTAGCCTCGCACCGACGACCATGGGGTGCAGGGTTGTGAATGGGTTGTAAGAGAATAGATGGCATGCAAGGGGTTAGTAAAGTTCTAATGTTGTTCCGGCCTACTAAGGAAAGGTAGGCTGGATAGGAGTATATATATAAAAGGTTGGAGAGCTTTAGCAACGGAAAAATACAGGATCTTCAAGAGGTATGAGGGAGAGGCTAGGTCGGACTAGAGTCGAGGAACGCGGGGTGTTAATGAGAGGGGTGGGGGGGGGAGTTCAGGGGACTACGTGGAAATTTGACCCTAAGGTCTCCGGGCGTGGGGGTGGCATTAGGCTACAGTTGATTTTGGAGTTGGAAAGGACAGTGAAAGTCATTGGCCAAATGCTACCGGGGGATGCAACTATGGGGGGGTATATGAGTCTGGAAAAAGATAGAATCATGTGGACTGTGGGGCCGTGGGGGAGGAGGTTAACTGTAGGTGTGGGTTTGACTGTGGATAAAGTAGGGAAAGACATGGTGTATTATTACTCGTCAATACGGATGGGTTATGGACACTATTAGCTGACACGAGTTTTTGTACGTCTAGTTGTCCCTGGGAACTGCGTTTTCTATGAAATATAGACCAAGGAAAAGCAGCGGTTCGTAGGGGTACTTCGTTAGTGTTTCGTGACACTATGATGGCAATGGATAAAGAAAAGGTTATATATACAATCTCTGGTTGGGGTAAGCATTAAGTAATAGCAGGGTGGCTAACATCTGTAGTCACGGCGGTCTAAGTCTTACGGGGGCAATGGTTCTAGATCACTGGTGTACCCGTGGGTATCTTAATCTCTTATTAATTTGGACATGGGGTTTTAACATCTATTTTGCGGATGGAAGAACATACATACAGTAGATATATGGCTGTCAGATTTGGTTGGCATTGGCTCAACCGAGGGACAGGGCATGGGTGTTTTTAATATGAATGTATATTCCTGCTCATCATCATGTAGGTAGAGTCGGGCGGGTAAGAGGTGTAAAACACGAAGCAAATTGGAGTAGTGTGGACTGTAGATACGAAGGAGGTGAGGGGAAGACGTATAACAATTGTGGAAAAGTAAATGGAAAAGATGAAACACAATGGCGGATAAAGATAATTAACCTAAGGATTGAATACATAGATCTATGGGGGCGATTTGTCTTCAGGAACTTAGTCTGGCAAGACAAGGTACAGTATTTGAAGGTATATTGATATTAATACTTAACCTAAGGATTGCATACATAGATTTATGGGGGCGATTGGTCTTCAGAAACTTAGTCTGGCAAGCCAAGGTATTTGAGAGTATATTGATATTAATACTTAACCTAAGGATTGCATACATAGATTTATGGGGGCGATTGGTCTTCAGAAACTTAGTCTGGCAAGCCAAGGTATGTTAGGGTATGTTGATATTAATATCTTAACTTAGGGACAGAGCATGGGTGTATTAACTTTAAGGTGTATTTATGTTCGTCATCATGTAGGTAGAGGTGTAGGACACGAGGGGTAGTGTATGTGAGGTGTGGAAAACGGTCAGTTTAGAAGGGGTAGGTATGTGTGGTTTGGAGCTGCTTAGCCCTGCGGGCTTGGGCCTGTCTGAATTGGTTGGCTCGGTCAGCTGGTCCTTTCGTTCTGTGGACCTTTCTTTCGGGTGTTTCTGTGTGATGTTCGCTCGTGGCTTCTGTGGTGGGCTTCTCGTTCTGGGGCATTTTACTTCCCTCTCCTTCATTGTAGGCTCGTCCCCGAGCCTCAAGGGTGAAGTAAAAAGAAGCATAGTCATGGTGGGTCATTTTGAGGGTATTTAGAAGGTCCCACCAAGCAAGAGAGCGAGGGTCAGGTTTCTTTTGCAGGTCAATGTATACCTGTAAGAATGTGTCTTCTGTGTTGTGGCGGGCGGTTGCCCGGGCTTGATGTGGGCATTGTAGACGGGCTAAACGTCCAGTGGGGGTTTTTACTTTAACCTTTCGTATGAATGGTTTGTAGTTTTCCCCCGTGGGGGTCGGAGTGAGGTGTGTGGGATTGACAGGAGGTCTGTTTAGTGTGGTGAATGGGTTACTAACCGAAGGGGAGGGATTACCGCGCGAACACGGAGCTGGGGATGAAGGGGGAATATGAGTCTGGGGTTTTTGGGTTTTCTTAGGCGGTGTTGTAGGCTGGGAAAATATAGTGAGGCAATGCGCAAGATCGGTTTAGGTAAGGTGGGTGAAGGAGGTGTGTGAGAAGGAGGGGGTGTGTGTGTTGTGTGGCTTGGGTCTTTAGTGTCAGAACGGGTGTTATTTTTGTATAACTGTCTTTAAATCTGATGGGTCTGTTGATTATTCTTCCTCTGGTGGTCCTGGTGGGAAGGTAGATGTTTGTCGTGGGACTTGAGTTGCTCGACGATGTTTTATATTGAGGGGAAGAACGTTTTACAGGTGAAGGGCATCTATTGGGGGCAAGGTCGGGGGTTATTTGAGAGGTAGATGCGTGTGGAGGATTTTGCTGGGTGAGGGTGGTAGGCGGAATGGAAGAGGATTTGGTGGGGGTATGTATGGGGGTTCTCTCAGGGGTGACTTTGGGGGGGAATTTTTTAGGGGTTGGTTGGTTGGGTGTTCGATGAGATGAGGAGGTTGGTTGATGTGTGGGTGGGCTTGCAGGGATAGTGGAGGGGAAAGGGTTGGGGGGGGGGGGGGGTAGAGGGGTGGGTAGGGAGTGTAGATTTAAGTTGGAGGGTTGGGGGTAGGAATGTGTGGGGTGGTTCTTTGGTGAGGTCGGTGATTTGCTGGTGGTGGAAGTAGGCGGTTTTATGGGTGTTTGGTGGGGGGGTCGATCTAGCAGGTCATTCGGGGTAATGAGGTGGGGGTGGAGAGGGGATGAGGTTGAAGAGGAAGGTATGTGTTTTCGTGGGGGGGTGGGGGTTGTTACTTCTGGAATATAGTTCGAGGGTTTAGGGTGTTTACTGGTGATTATTCGTCTTCTTTCTTTTTGTGGAGGAGAATTTGACGAAGAAGAAGAGGAGGAGGAGGGCAGTGGTCTGGCAGCCCTACGGAACTTGGTTAGCAGGGTGTGTTTTCTGGAGGTTTTAAAAGATTTTTGTCGTGGGCGTAAGTTGTAGCGTGAGGTTACTGAGGTAGATTGTGTGGTGTGTTTCGTTGTGTACTTGGTTTTGGGTGTGGGGGGGCGGGGGGGGGGTTTTCTTTCAGTGGTGCCTGGGGGAGGTATCTCAGGGCTCGACGGGAGAGTTTCTGTTGTGGGTGGAGGTTTTCGTACTTGGATAAGTTGGGGAGGTACTTGACTATCAGAAGTGAAAGACGGTGTCAGGTGGAGGAGGGTGTGATAGTGGGGGCTTGTGGTTTGTGGAGGTTAGTTTGGGGGGTATGTTGAGGAATGATTTGTCTGTTCGGTGTCGGAGGGCTTAGGTCCTTAGGGGTTTGTGTGGGAATGTTCATAGCCTGAGTGGACGGTTTAGTAGGGGTGTTTAATTCTGGTTCAGACGTGTGGGGTGGGGTATTGTCTTGTGGTTGGAGTGGTTTAAACGCTCGGACGAATCTAGTTCGGAACGTGCGAGTCACGCCGTGATAATCGATGGTGACTTGATAGGCGTTTGGGACTTGTGTGATAGTGTAGGGCCCGACATAGCGAGGGCCTAATTTGTTGGTTATAGGGAGGTTGGCTACCATTACGGTGTCATGGATGGCGAAAGGGTTTTTGTCGTCGGGGTTATCAGTTTTGGTGTCATGACAGGTTTGGGTGGTATGGAGGGTGTTTTGCAGATGTTGCAATGGGTCAATTGCGGAGGGGGTGGAGGGGAGGTGAGCGTGATGGTGGAACGGCAGTAACAGGGGGGGTACGCCGTAAACACGTTCATGAGGGGAAATACCGTCTTCTCGGGGACAGGTGTTCATGCCCCATTGTATCATCTTTAGTTGCGATGGCCAGTCTGAGGTGTTAAGAGCAATAATTTTTGTCCGTGGCTGATTGTTGATGGTGCGATGGCTGCGTTCGCATATAGCATTTCCTTGAGGCCAGTACGGGGATGAGTGTTTAATCTTAATACCACATTGTTGGGTGAACTGTTGCCAAACGTGTCCACTAAACTCGGGGGCATTGTCGGATAGAAGAGCAAGGGGAAGGCCGAATATAGGGCATACTTCTGTGGCAAGCAGTGTGGCGACTGTGGTGGCTGTGTGGTCTTTAACTGGGCAGGCTATTACATTTTTTGAATATACGCCAACAAATGTGACGATATAGCGTTTGCCAGCGTAAGAAGGAAACGGGCCCATGATGTCGAGGGATAGGACTTGGAACGGTTTGGTAGCCGACATGGTACCAGCTGGGCCTGGGGTGCGTGATCTATCCTTCCCCAATAAACACGGTTTGCAGGATTCTGTCACTCGTTGTGCAATTTTGGAGGGTTTGGGGGTCCAGTATTGGTCTGTGAAGATTTTCAACATCTTCTTTTGTCCAAGGTGTATGCCGTTTCCCTCGTGGATGGCAATCATGTAGTCGTGGGCAATGGTGGGCCCTAAGATTATGTGACCAGAGTCTGTGGCAAGTTGATCTCCCCAGCGAGTCAGTTTCCTGAAGATATTTAACGGTATCTAGGGTGGTCTGATTCTTGCTTCCCAAGATTGAATTAGGGAGGGGGCTGAGGGGGAATTATGTTGGGGGATGGGGGTAGATAACAACTCAGTGTTTTGTAAGGCGGCTAGGTTGGTGGGGGGGTCTTTTGGTACTGGCAAACGTGACAGGGCGTCTGCATTGGTGTGGAGTTTGCCTGGACGATACTGTATTGTAAAGTCGTAGTCCTCTAGTGTCTCCCTCCAACGTACCAAAATGGCTGAGTTGGTTTCGCACTTACGCAGCCATTGTAAAGATTGATGGTCGGTTATTATATCGAGTTTTGCGCCCAAAACAAATGACCGGAAGTGGCTGAGTGCCCAAATGATCCCTAAGCACTCTCTCTTGGTGGCTGCATAATTCTGTTGTGCTTGGTTGAGGGTGGAGCTGGCATACGCTATAACATGTTCCTCTCCGTCTCTGACTTGGGCTAAAACTGCACCAATGGCGTACAGATACACGTCGGTATAAAGACGGAACGGTTTATGGTAATCAGGGAAAGCGACAATAGGGGCTTGGACTAGCTTTTGTTTCAAAGTGTTAAACGCGAGGTCTCTTTCAGGCGTCCAGGTGAACGGGGTGTCTTTGTGGGTGAGCTGGTGGAGGGGTCTGGCTATAGTGGCAAAATGGGGGACGAAAAGTCTGTAGTATGTGGCTAAACCTAGAAACGAACGTACTCCTTTAACGGTGGTGGGTGGGGGTTGGTTTTGTATGGCTTGCAGTTTCTTTGGGTCTGGTGCAATACCGTGTTCAGATATTACGTGGCCGAGGAAGTCTACCTTATTTCGGGCAATCTCGCACTTTGAGGGTTATAATTTCAACCCGGCGGCTCGGATTCTTTGAAGGACTTGTCTCAACCTGAGGAGGTGTTCTTCCCAGGTTGGTGAGTACACAATAATATCGTCGAGATAGGCTAGGCAGGTTTCCCAGGTTAGGCCATGTAGTACCGCTTCCATCAAACGGGAGAAAGTGGCGGGTCCGTTACAGAGGCCAAAAGGTAGGACGTTAAATTCGTAGTGATGGCCACCACTAGTGGAAAATGCTGTTTTCTCTTGGTCCTCGGCCTTGATAGGCACTTGCCAATACCCTGCTTGCAAGTCGAGGGTAGTGAACCATCTGGATCCGTGTAGGGAGTCAAGGGAATCGTCTATCCGGGGTAAGGGCGTAGCGTCTTTAATGGTTACGTCATTCAACCTTCTGTAATCGACGCAAAAACGGGTTGACCCATCTTTCTTTTTGACTAGGACAACAGGGGAAGACCAGGGACTAATGGACGGGGTGGCAATACCGGCCTCTAACATCTCTTGGACTTGGCGTTCCTCTTCCTGACGTTGTATGGGATTTTTCCTACGGGATGGTTGTCGTATGGGGGGGCCTGTGGTGTGAATGATGTGTTGTTCTACATCTGTCTGTCCGATTTCGGTGGGTTGTTGGGCAAACACGTCACTGAACTCTAGCAATAGGTCGTACATGCCGTTTTTTTGGTGGTCGGATAATGTGTCCGGGAGAGGGGGCAATTGGAGGCTGGTAGGGGTGTCATTAAAATCCATGGGGAGGTCATCAAACGTTTCAAGGTCTACTATAATGAGACCTTTTGGTAATGTCAGGGATTCCTCTGAGATATTTGCCACGAGAATGTGGTTGATGCGAGCGGAAATGATGGCGGGTTGTAAGAGGCAACGATTGGGGTTGGTGGACGTGGTAGTGGGGGAAAATATCATGTGAGTTTGGGGTATGGGTCGAAGGCTTACCCATTTTTGATGGCGGGGGGGAATTTGGCATTTATCCTGAACTACAGCTGGGCTAATGATGGTGGGGGATTGACTGGTGAGCAGGTGCTTGGTACACATAAGGGGGGAAAGGTCACTTTGGTGGGGGTCACGCGTGAGGGGGGATTAACGCCGCATGTGGGAGGATCAGTGGGGCGCGGTGTGAGGGGGTTAGAAAACGGGATTTGTTGGAGGGACTGTGGAGGGTTGGTGGGGGAAGGGTTAGGTGTAGAACATGGGTTATTGGTGGAGGACTGAGGTATTGATTGGGGGTGGTTAACAGGACGAATGTGGGGAATTTTCTTGGTGGCAGTCACGGTCTGGCTAGGGGTTATCTGGGACTGGTGAGTTTGTTTGTCATGAGAGGGCGAGTCAAGTGTGGGGTTGTGAAGTTTTCGAGGGGTGTGAATTGTGTGGGGGTGGAAGGGAGCTACTGACGGAAAACTGTCACAAGGGGAATTGGGGTGGGTGGGGAATAGCTGGATATTTGTGGGGGCATGGTGGGAACATGGTTGTGTCCCTCGGTCGGCACGCGTGAGGGGGGGATTAACGGCGCGTGCGGGCGGGTCAGGGTGGTGAGAGGTGAGCGAGTTAGAAAACGGGATTTGTTGGTGGGACTGCGGAGGGTTGGTGGGGGAAGAGTGAGGTGTAGAACATGGGTTATTGGTGGAGGACTGGTGTATTGATTTGGGGTTGTTAACAGGACGAATGTGGGGAATTTTCTTGGTGGCAGTAACGGTCTGGTTAAAGGTTATGTGGGACTGGTGAGTTTGTTTGTCATGAGAGGGCGAGTCAAGTGTGGGGTTGTGAAATTTTCTAGGGGTGTGAATTGTGTGGGGGGGGGGGGGAAGGGAGCTAGTGACGGAAAATTGTCACAAGGGAATTGTTGTTGGTTGTGGGATACCTGAACATTTCTGGGGGCATGGGGAAAACATTGTGGGGTACATTGGTCGGCATTTTCCCTGGAAACATGTGTGCATAAACATTTGATAGAATTATGGTTACATATATCAGAGTCTGTCCCGAAAACATGGGAGGATTTATCCTGGTCAGAATTACGAGAATGGAGGGGATTACCGAGAGGGAGTTGCTTGGAATTGTCTTCTTTCGTTTGTTGAGGCCTTTTTTTACTGAGTGGGGTGATATTTTGAGGGAACTCTGGGCAAGGGGAGGGTTTAGGAGTCACCTTAGTGCTAGCTGCAACTTGGTAACCCTGACTCAGGGTTTGTTGAGGGGGAAAGTGTTTTTTCTTCTGGTGAATGGATTTCTGTGTGATGGGTTTGTCAGAGGCTTTGGGTTGTAATTTGTGTTTAAATGATATCAGCCTTTGGCCGCAGTCAACCTGGGCCTGGAGTTTTTGAATGAGGTCAAGTCCAAGGAAACCATCGTAATGTTTACAGTGGGAGGAAAATACTGTGAATGTGTGATAACAACGAGCATGGGGGGCAGGGGTGGTTACTGATAGGGGCAAAGTGTCTCCTAGGAGATTTAAGTAAGTATCAGCAGCTGAGATTAGTTCTGCTTTGGTGGTTAACAAGGGGCCAAATAGTCGGTGGTGTTGATCATAGTAAGACTTGAACAAACATGACTTGGCAGCTCCCGTGTCGATTAACAAGCGGACAGGAATGTCCTTGATTTTGGCCATGTAATAAATGGGGGCAGTGCGGTCAGTTATGGCGTCCCCCGCCGAGGCCATCTTGGGCGGGGGTACTTTAAAAATCCTGGGGATCGGTATCTACCTCCTCCAGGGTTTCCTCGGTATCCTCTGAGGTCATGATAGGGGCTATTTCCCCAGTGTGTCTTTCCTCCATCTCTTCCTCTTGTCCCAACTCCTCTTCATTTACAGAAATGCGAGGAGTAAAGGGGCGAGGTTTGGCAGAGTCACGAATTTGATGGAAGGCACACTGAGCATTACAGGCAGGGAAATCATAGGGGTTGATAATTACTAAGGTAGGGTTTTTACTTTGGTAGGTGTTGTAGGTTTTGTTCCGGTTGAAGATTCTGCGTGGCTGGGTAGGTTGGAACCGGGGTATACTGGGTTGGGGCTTGCCGGAAGGGTAGGTGGGTCTGTTGTGGAAGGATGAGGCTGGGTAGGCATTCTTGGAGTTTTGGTGGTCGGGGTGCTGCGGGTGCGTGGGAAACCTCTTGATTACAGCGATTTGGGTGGGTGCTTCTGTGCGCACGGCCAAAATACGTCGGATCGTGATGAGATCTTTTTGGTATCCGACGAAATCGTGCACACGGAAATGGTCTTTTACTGCTGAGGGCAATATAAATACAAGGTTGACCAGAATCTGCTGCTCTTGTTGGATTCTGGTCAATGTGGGAAAAAAAACTTTTATGTGTTGGGCAATCTTATTCACTGTGGCATCTAGATCGCCTTCGAATTTAGTGTCTTGGATGCGGGTGTGGGCCACGAAAACGCCCTACGAAGGCTTAATGGCTTCTATCACTATTGGGCGAAATTCGGCCCAGGTGAGAGCAGGGTGCACTTGATAGGCAACCAGGGAAACGGCTTTTCCCAGGTGCGTTAATGTCACGGCTATTTTTTCTGCATCCGTGGTATAAACTAGGTCAAGTACGGGTTTCACTATGTCCATGAACGTTTCGATCTCGTAAGTTTCTCCATCATAATGTGGGATGGGAATGTGAGAACGGTGTGCCATGATGTTATCGTGTTCTGGCTGTTCCAAACTTGCAATGTAATGCAACCTTTTATCCGAATCAAGAACCACCGCTGCCACCAATGTTATGCCCTGTTTTTCTACAAGATTAACTTGGGTGATGTGGGCTCTAACTGACTGGGTATATAAGGCTGCATGCACAATATAAGGTATGAGGAATAGAGAACACAAAATAAACACACGGTAACACGACACACGATCACGTTTATTTAAGTAGATGAATAAGGAGTATAGGAAAATAGGAATACTCGTACAAGACAAATAATAGAACTGAACTGCTAGCATTAGTGGATCTGGATGGAGCCTAGTCTCCCACTTCCAACGTTCAGGAATACTCTTCTGATCACTGGTTTAGTTCGCAAGTTTATATACTGGAAGACCTCAATGTACTTATGGATTCAATTTCACTTAGATTTATTACTGGCAGGTCTGGTGCACAGGTAGTAGTTCACAGCTAGAATTAGACACGCGTATGTTTTAGAACACAGGAATTCTAGTAACCTCAAGGGGGTACTGATCTAAGTTTTATATTCTTATGGCAGAAATACGTAGAACACAAATCAGTGGGCAAACGTTAGATATCACTAGGGTTTTAATATCTGGATAAAGGTAATTACGAGAGTTAATGTCGCCTGTTAATTAATGAACACTGATACGCTTAGTACTTCCCAAATGGAATGGTTAACTATGAATTACACTGGGCAAAGTTATAGCCACTTCATAGAAAGATTAATAAGTGAATTTCGAATTAGTACTATAACACATTAGTACTAATAAAATTAATCTTGGATAGTATTTTGTTGGTCTGGTCTTGGTTATCTTGCGTCCGTGATGTTGGGGGCTAGCGACTGATTCCTCGGCCGTCCAGGTGGTCCAAATGTAGGAAGTTCTCAAGTCGGATCTCTTGGCGATCGGTGCTGGCTACACGCTTATATACCCACTAGTGTGTGTGAAGGTTATAAGGTGCACGTAGATACTTGTACGTGGACAGATGCTTCTATTTTAACTTCTGCCACGGAGTCTGCCGGCTCTGGAATCTCTCAACTCAGGAACAACACAAGGGCAGAGCTAGAGGTTAACTTCAGGGGGCTGACCACTGGTTGGTGTCTAACTTTCAACTGATTTTACTGGGGGCTGGAGCTGGGTTTATAGGCTCGGTTTGGGGACCCTGTAGGCCATAGGGATCTCGAGTCTTATGGAATTATTTGAGCTCTCAATAGTTATGGGGCCTGGGTAAGGTGGTGATTACTGTTGTGGCACATGGCTATAGGAAGCCTTCACATTTTAATATAACTGAGCCTTAGTAAGAAGTACTATTTTGGCTATACTGGAAGTATTGAGGGGAGGGAGACTGGATCTACTTTGCGGGGAGGACTGGGACAGCTGTGATAGGGGCGTCTCTCTTATTTTGGTCAGTCTTCATTCTATGGTATAGCTGAGGTGCTAATTTGATTATCCGAGTATGCAAGAAAGGTGAATGGGTTATTGTTGGTAAATAGAGGTTAGTAAGGGGGTTAGACATGCATGGTTAGTTCATTGATCGGAAGAATTCCTGTGCTACCTGGCAATGACCCGGGAGTCAAAACATGGGTCAGGTATACCTCCGCAGGGGTGGGGGTCTCCCTCCTCGGGTGGGTAAAAAGGGGTAGCTGGGCGCCCTCTCTCTGGGATGGTCGTCCGGCGGCTGTGGCTAGGGGCTTGCCATATCACCAGTGTTTGTAATAACCCTCTGTTTATGAGACAGATGTGGGTGTCCTTAATACCAAAACCGAAGGTGCCTTGGCTAGCTGGTTTTAATCGATTGGTTGTTAATTGTATGGTTTGCTGGATGTGGTGGAGACTGGGTTGCTAACTCTGCCGCATTTATCTGGAAGTATGGCAATAGAAGTTAGTTACTGGCGAGGCGGCTAGCCTCGCACCGACGACCATGGGGTGCAGGGTTGTGAATGGGTTGTAAGAGAATAGATGGCATGCAAGGGGTTAGTAAAGTTCTAATGTTGTTCCGGCCTACTAAGGAAAGGTAGGCTGGATAGGAGTATATATATAAAAGGTTGGAGAGCTTTAGCAACGGAAAAATACAGGATCTTCAAGAGGTATGAGGGAGAGGCTAGGTCGGACAAGAGTCGAGGAGCGTGTGGTGTTAATGAGAGGGGGGGGGGGGGGGGGAGTTCAGGGGGCTACGTGGAAATTTGACCCTAAGGTCTCCGGGCGTGGGGGTGGCATTAGGCTACAGTTGATTTTGGAGTTGGAAAGGACAGTGAAAGTCGTTGGCCAAATGCTACCGGGGGATGCAACTATGGGGGGGTATATGAGTCTGGAAAAAGATAGAATCATGTGGACTGTGGGGCCGTAGGGGAGAAGGAGGTTAACTGTAGGTGTGGGCTTGACTGTGGATAAAGTAGGGAAAGACATGGTGTATTGGGTAAAGGGTAGATGAACTGGGAGCAGAGAATATGGCATTGAAGGAGCAGCTGAAGGAATACGAAGGACGTTTCACGGAAGTAAAGGAGTCGACTGCATGGACGGTGGTAGGTAAACAAAAAGTCAAGGATTTGGAGGATATTATGAAAGAGCAAAAGGAAGAAATGAATATGACCAAACAAAGTTTTGAGAGTGCAGTTGTAGGGGTCATGAAGAACAAGGAGAGTGTCGTGAGGGAGGCCATGGACAGGGATAGGGGTGTAATCTTGTATGGAGATATAGAGACTCATATGAATGATAATGGAGTGAGAAAAGTGAGGGATATGGAGACAGTGAAGGAGGTCTTGAAAGGTGTGGATGAGGACGAATATGGATGGGAAGGGCAGGTGGAGGAGATCAGTAGGATAGGTAGATATAAAAGGGGAGAGATGAGACCTATAAGGGTACAGTTTAAAACTAGGAGACTGTGACAAATTTTAGTTGGAGGCTAAATACAAATGATAAACTGAAACACATAAGACTAAAGAAGGATTTGAGTATAGAACAAAGGAAAAAAATTAAGGAATTACAAGAAAAGGCTGATGAAAATAATGGAAAGTTGGATGAGGAGGAAAAGAGAAATTTTTACTGGAGAGTGAGGGACGGAAAAGTGAGGAAGTGGTTTATAAGAGTAGAAAGGAGGGGGAGATCAGGGAGGGGAGAGAATGTGATGAGAGTTGTGACGGAGGAGGAGAACGGTGTGGAGGTGTCACAGGGAGAGACAGGAGACAAAGAGTCAGACCCAGTAGTGCTAACAGGGGAGTAGGGTACGGACTGGAGGAGCGGGATGGTGTAATTGCTGGAGGAATGGTAGATGGATTAAGGATTATGTTTAGTAATGTGGATGTGTTTACTCAGGACAAGAAAAGAGAACTGATATGTAGGTTGCAGGATGAAGAGGAAAAACCTGATATCATAGCCCTACAGGAAGTAAGACCAAAAAATGTTAGAATTGAGAGGGAACTGGTGGAATATAGTTTGGAGGGTTTTGAGTTATATGAGAGAAATGCTATTAGAGCAGAGGTTGGAAGAGGACTGTTTATTTATGTAAGAAAAGAGCTCAAGGTTAATGAGGTGGATATGAGACAGCAGTATTGTGAGTATTTGTGTATTGAAGTAAAATGTGTAAGAGGATCAATTCTAATTGCCTCTATATATAGAAGCCCAAATAATAGCAGGGGAGAGGATGATAACCTACTGAAAACAATGGAGGAGATAGATAATAGAGAGAACAAATATAAAATTTTGATTGGAGATTTCAATTTGCCAAGGATCAACTGGGCAAATTGTACTACTCCAGCGGGACAGGGTAGCCTGGAAAATAAGTTTATAGAGAAAGTGAGAGATTGTTTTTTAACGCAACATATTGTAGAGATGACAAGATATAGAGATGGGACGCAGGGGAGTGTACTTGATTTGATTTTTAGCAATGAAGAGGATATAGTGGAACATGTTAATGTGGATAGCCCTATAGGTCGTAGTGACCATGCCTGTATAAGCTTTAGTTGTAACATTAAATCGGAGAGGGATAATAAAAGCAATAGAAAAATATACATGTATGATAGAGCAGATTATGAGCTGCTGAGACGGTGTTTGGACATTGACTGGGGGGAATATTTGAACGGTGAAGACGCTGAAGGAATGTGGAGGAAAATTAGAGTCAAACTGGAGAATGCTGTATCCAAAAGTGTACCAGTAAGGGAATATAAGGATAAAACAAAATTGAGGAAAAGAACTAACCCAGAATTGCCAATGAAAAGAAAGCTTTGGATATTGATTAGAAGAAAGAAACGATTGTGGGAAAGATTAAAATTGTTAAAAAAAGAACAGGGGGTCTAGTATAGAGGCTAAGGAAGTGGATCTGGAACGCAGACAAATAAACAATAAAATAAGGTGGGAAACAAGGGGGGGGGTGAAGGAGAGGGAGAGAGAGATAGCTAGAAATGTGAAGGATAATCCAAAAATATTCTGGAAGTACATTCAGGAAAAATTAACAAGAAGAGTAGGGATCCCAGAGCTGGTGGGGGGGTTGAATGATGGGAGTAGAGCGGAGACTGATAAGGAGAAAGCAGAGGTGCTGGGGAAATACTTTGGGGGGGTACTAACAGTGGAGTCGGAGGATGCAGTGCCTACTATTCCCATCAAACAGGCACCGGCACTAGAACTAGTAGAGTTTCCCATGCTAGAATAAGAAGGGCTATAGAAAAAATGATAGAAGTAAGCCACGGGGACCGGATGGGATACACCCAAGAATCATAAAGGAAGGAGGGGAGATGTTAGTAGAGCCATTGAAAATGTTATTTGAGGTATCGTTTAATACAGGACAAATCCCGATGGACTGGAGAGAGGCGAACATAACAGCTATATTTAAGAAGGGAAAGAGAAATGACCCAGGGAATTATAGACCAGTCAGTTTGACAAGTGTTGTGTGTAAACTAATGGAAACGGTAATTAGAGAAGGAATAATGGATCATATGAAGTCAAACCAACTTTTCAGTGGGAGACAGTTCGGATTCTTGCCGGGGAGGTCGACGGTACTACAGCTAATTAAGGTGGTAGATGATTGGATGCAAATTCTAGAAGATGGTGATGTAATAGACGTGGTATATTGCGATTTTATGAAGGCCTTCGATAAGGTCCCACATAAAAGGTTAATAGAGAAAGTTAGAAGCTATAATATAGGGGAGAAATGTGTGAAATGGATAGAAGCCTTCCTGAAAGATCGGAGACAGAGGGTATTGGTGAATGGAATAGGCTCGGGGTGGAGGGAAATTACAAGTGGGGTACCTCAGGGATCTGTGTTGGGACCATTGCTGTTCGTTATATTTATCAACGACTTGCCTGAAGTTATAACTAATGGAAGTGAGGTATACCTGTATGCGGATGACACTAAACTGTATAGAAGAGTGAGGAGTAAGGAAGATATGGGTTTGCTTCAAGGAGATGTGGAGGGCATGAAGGGATGGTCTGAGCATTGGTTAATGCCTTTTCATCCAAAAAAATGCAAGTACATGCGGATTGGGACCAGCAAGATAGACAAGGTAGGATACAGTATGTATGAAGCGATGGAGGAAGTGAGTGCAGAAAAGGATATAGGAGTAGTGATAGATAATAAGTTAAATTTCTCAGAACATTTAGCGGAAAAGATAAACAAAGCCAATAGAATTGTAGGGCTGATAAGGAGGACATTTGTGTCACTTGACGAAGAAATCTTCAGGAATCTATATACAGCGCTGGTTAGGCCACACCTGGAATATGCAAACCAGGTGTGGGCTCCATATATGGTAAAGGATATAGAAGCAGTGGAGAAAGTGCAGAGAAGAGCTAGCAAGCTGGTACCAACGTTGAAGAACGCGGGCTATGAGCAGAGGTTGAGGACACTGGGACTTCCGACACTGGCATATAGGAGAAAGAGAGGGGATATGATAGAGACTTTTAAGATAGTGTCAGGAAAGTACGATGAGGATGTGTGTGAAGGTATCTTCTTGATGCGGGAGGGAACAAGAACGAGAGGACACTCTAAGAAAATTTACAAAGAAAGAAATAGGCTTGAGAAGGCGAAGAACTCATTTTGTGATAGAGTGGTAAATGAGTGGAACGCACTGCCCCAGTATGTAGTCGATTCCGAATCAATAAGGGAGTTTGAAAGTAATCTTGATAAAGCATGGGGAAGACAAGATTTGAAGTTTGATTATAAAACAAAAATACAGAATAGTAAAAATGTTGCGTCTGCTACCGCCGCCGCCAACACCGTGAACGACCGCAGCAGTGCAAGCACTGGTACTGAGCTGGATACACAGGCATAGTTTGCCTTTTTCCAGAGGATCTACTGTAAGAAACTGTAAGTATTATTACTCGTCAATACGAGGGGTTATGGACACTATTAGCTGACACAAGTTTTTGTATGTCTAGTTGTCCCTGGGAACTGTGTTTTCTATGAAATATAGACCAAGGAAAAGCGGCGGTTCGTAGGGGTACTTCGTTAGTGTTTCGTGACACTATGATGGCAATGGATAAAGAAAAGGTTATATATATACAATCTCTGGTTGGGGTAAGCATTAAGTTATAGCAGGGTGGCTAACATCTGTAGTCACGGCGGTCTAGGTTTTACGGGGGCAATGGTTCTAGATCACTGGTGTACCCGTGGGTATCTTAATCTCTTATTAATTTGGACATGGAGTTTTAACATCTATTTTGCGGATGGAAGAACATACATAGATATATGGCTGTCAGATTTGGTTGGCATTGGCTCAACCGAGGGACAGGGCATGGGTGTTTTTAATATGAATGTATATTCCTGCTCATCATCATGTAGGTAAAGTCGGGCGGGTAAGAGGTGTAAAACACGAAGCAAATTGGAGTAGTGTGGACTGTAGATACGAAGGAGGTGAGGGGAAGACGTATAACAATTGTGGAAAAGTAAATGGAAAAGATGAAACACAATGGCGGATAAGATAATTAACCTAAGGATTGAATACAGTAGGGTCTCACATAAAACGAGTTTATGGTCGATAAACGAGGGCGTTTTATGCGATTTCGTTTTATGTGAACACAGCATTTTGGTGGCGCAATATCGTCAATGTTCACTGTAAGCGAAAAATTTCGTACAAAGCGAACGATATTTCGTACGTTTTGTACGATATTTCGGCGCTCTATATGAAAACTCCTCTGATTTGCCCCACTTTGGCGGCGGACTCGTTTTATGTGATCACATTCGTTCTGATCGAAAATTAAATATTAATATTTTAGGTCGGTCGTTTTAATCGAGACTCGTTTTATGCGAACACGTTTTATGCGGGACCCTACTGTACATAGATCTATGGGGGCGATTGGTCTTCAGGAACTTAGTCTGGCAAGACAAGGTATTTGAGGGTATATTGATATTAATACTTAACCTAAGGATTGCATACATAGATTTATGGGGGTGATTGGTCTTCAGAAACTTAGTCTGGCAAGCCAAGGTATTTGAGGGTATATTGATATTAATACTTAACCTAAGGATTGCATACATAGATTTATGGGGGCGATTGGTCTTCAGAAACTTAGTCTGGCAAGCCAAGGTATGTTAGGGTATGTTGATATTAATATCTTAACTTAGGGAGAGAGCATGGGTGTATTAACTTTAAGGTGTATTTATGTTCGTCATCATGTAGGTAGAGGTGTAGGACACGAGGGGTAGTGTATGTGAGGTGTGGAAAACGGTCAGTTTAGAAGGGGTAGGTATGTGTGGTTTGGAGCTGCTTAGCCCTGCGGGCTTGGGCCTGTCTGAATTGGTTGGCTCGGTCAGCTGGTCCTTTCGTTCTGTGGACCTTTCTTTCGGGTGTTTCTGTGTGATGTTCGCTCGTGGCTTCTGTGGTGGGCTTCTCGTTCTGGGGCATTTTACACGTCACCAGAGAAAATTGAGATATATATTTTTTTTTTTTTTTTTTTTTTTTTTTTTTTTCATGTGAAATTCATCATATTAATGACAAATACGACCATTATTATGTTTTCAGGGACAGTACATTACATAGTAATTAATATTAACACAATAATTAAAAGGCACAGGCTTCAATTCATCCTAAAATCACTTAAAACCAAGTGAGAGACCATTGTAAACCGGACACAAATCCCGTCCAACTCGGAAATTTCCGAGATATACAGGGACATTTCCAAGAGGCCGATGCCATTCCGAGAAGTGCAGGTTTCCGAGTAAAAAGAGTCCGAAATATCGGGGGTTTACTGTACTGTATTTGAATAATAGTTCCTATGAGGAAAAATACATTTGGTTGATGGGTATACGTAAACACTATGCTTGGTTCCGAGCCAAACCTTAAAGTACCCTTTTTTTTACCATTTTCGCATCCATTATGCTATTTATTTGAGTAATTGTGTATTTTATGACTTCCTACCTCCCATATTTGTTAACAGAAATATTTTCTGTTTGGTCTGTTTTTTAATCTGTGAATGATTTCTAGTACAATGAAGTTGTACACAAACAAACAAAATTACAAAAAGTTAACAAAATCCATTCCCATTCTGTTCACTCACATTCGGGTGTTAGTTAAGTAGAGCAGATTAACCAGACCACTGAGCTCCATACGGAACTCTCATAGGTCTGGCCCACATACGGGTGTGACTACTCCCTGGGAAAAAGGGGCAAAAATTTCCCACGGTCAGTGGGGTGAGAGGGAATTTTTTCTACGGTGAGGTGGCGGCCACATCCAGATTCGAGTGCAAGGGTAATGGATTTTGTCGACTCTTTATGTTATATTGCTTAATTGTGTGTTATTGGATACAGTATTGTATTTTCAACTTCATTGCACTAGAAATCATTCACAGATTAAAGAGACCAAACAATTATTTCTGTACAAGGCAGGTAGGAAGTCCTAAAATACACAAATATATAGCATAGTGGGGGCAAAAATTGTCGAAAATTATAAATGGGATATTGGATTTTTCAATTCCATTACCTGTACATTGGAAGTTGTTGTTGTTGTTGTTCCCCAGGCTGCCTGGCCGAACAGCCCCAAGGTCCCGAGCAAGGCCAAGGCCATAGAGCGCCCCCACAAAACCCTCCCTGCTTACCACTAACAAAGCCCGGGTGACCGAAGCCACTCTAAGGCAGGGAGCTGAGGAGGGCGCGGAAACGCCCGGGAAATCAAAGCCCCACCCAAGGCCCTGTGCCCCTCAGCAATTATGAAGGGAAAGTTGAGGGGCAAGGGAAAAATGTGACGCTTTGGCTCCCAATCTGCCAACTTTTAGGTTGGCAGTAGGGAGGTCGATCCACGGAAAAGACGCCGTCACTTGAGATCTAGAAGATATATAAGTTGAGCGGGTGCCCAACCCCGAAAAGGGTTGAAATAGGGGAGCTATCCCCCCGCCAAAGGCGGCTTTCTAGGGCCTTTCCTAGCTGATGCTTAGAGGATTGGGTTCTAGTCATGTGGTGATGGGCTGGTCTATCAGAGTGAGAACGGAGCGATCTCTGCCATACCCATAGCTTACTCTGACTGTTCCTTTTACTTATATATTTTCTAGATCTCAAGTGACGGCGTCTCTTGCGTGGATTGACCTCCTAATCTACCAAGATTGGAAGCCAAAGCGTCACATCTTTCCTTTGCCCCTCAACTTTCTCTTCATAATTGCTGAGGGGCACAGGGCCCTGGGTGGGGCTTTGGTTTCCCGGGCGTTTCCGCACCCTCCTCAGCTCCCCGCCATGGAGTGGCTTCGGTCACCCAGGCTTTATTGTGGTCGGCAGGGAGGGTTCTGTGGGGGCGCTCGGTTATGACCTTGGCCTTGCTCGGGGCCTTGGGGCTGTTCGGCCAGGCAGCTTGGGGAAAAACAACAACAACAACAACAACAGTCAGAGTAAGCTATGGGTATGGCAGAGATCGCTCAGCTCTCACTCTGATAGACCAGCCCATCAACATTGGAAGTTGATTAAATTAGACATACCATAGCAATGATAAATTAGGCAGTCAGGTGATTTGTACATATTTTGGTCGCGTTAATAGACAATTCCCGGATTTGCCTTATATTGACAACAGACTCACTTTAACAGATCGATATCATGTAGATACAAAAATTTGGGTTTATTATTTTCTGTTGCTCACGCTAATCGAGAATGGCACTATTTGAACTTGCTTAATGCGTGACCGAACTGTATATGGGTAAAACAACACCACAGTCAACCACTGTGACCTGTTTTATGTCAGAGAGATTGATTGCTTCTTTGAGCACCTCCAGCCCACTCTCAACCTTACCAAAGACATGCGGCAAGTCACTAGGAAAGGCACCCTCATAGTCCCTGGTGATGATGCAAAACTGGGCACTCTTGGTACTTTGTGGTCCATACGGTGACCACACTGTCCCCGCCATGACTAACCCCGAGTGAGAGACCTCTTCAAAGTGAGTGACCAGTGAGGCTCCTCCCTCACCAGTGTTATATTGATAATCACCCCCCACCACACGCTCTCCAGGCTGACCCTTCCACCCCACCTTCAGCATGACAGTGTTAATGTAGGAGCATCCTTGTTGGCCAGTACACAGCCATGTAAACTGTGTTGCCAGGGTGTTGTCAGGCCTCAGTCGAAAGTGGACCCTCCCTCTTGTTGACCCTCCCCATGCCAGATCCAGGAATGTCACAGTAGAAGAGGAGTCCATGACATTCAGCACCTTACTCACCTGCAACACAACCATTGTTATTATTTATCTGGCTCAAATTATACAATTGTGGCTAGAAAGGATGAGGAGGACTGGGTGAAGTGTGTTTTAAGGTAAGACAGTAGATCAGTCAGTAGATCAAGAAACACTTGGAAAATATTTTGAGGAAAGATCTCATACAACAATTAATTACTATGACAAATTGGCGATGGGCTGGTCTATCAGAGTGAGACCTGAGCGATCTCTGCCATACCCATAGCTTACTCTGACTGTTCCTTTTACTTATATATTTTCTAAATCTCAAGTGACGGCGTCTCTTCCGTGGATTGACCTCCCAATCTACCAAGATTGGAAGCTAAAGCGTCACATTATTCCTTTGCCCCTCAACTTTCTCTTCATAATTGCTGAGGGGCACAGGGCCCTGGGTGGGGCTTTGGTTTCCCGGGCGTTTACGCACCCTCTCGGCTCCCCGCCATGGAGTGGCTTCGGTCACCCAGGCTTTATTGTGGTCGGCAGGGAGGGTTCTGTGGGGGCGCTCGTTTATGGCCTTGGCCTTACTCGGGGCCTTGGGGCTGTTCGGCCAGGCAGCTTGGGGAACAACAACAACAACAACTATGACAAAACTTTACTGTATTGGAGAATTGTTGGTCAAGACTACCGCCATCAACTCCCCCATCCTTGAAAAAAAAAGTATGACATGCAGTAGGCTACGTGGGTAATTTTTCTTTCCTCCTCTCAATGGTAAGGCCTGCTTACCCCTGCAGTGGTGCTAACCCATGACACAGTCCTTTATGGCACCATCCTTTGTGACATCATCGTGTAGGGGTAAGGCTGTGCCATCCTGGTGTCACTTTTGTGGCATAGTATGTACTGTATGTATATACTCAGGCACATACCCCATAGCTGGGGATGGCCAACTTGAGACAGAGCCCCAACTAGAAACAAACAACTGGAGACAAAAAAATATATATACCGGTATATAATAATAAAAAATATATAATTAAAATAAACTCGTACACATCTAGGTCGCCCAGGAGAAGACCCAGAGACCAAGGATCACTTGGGGCCTCCAGCATTCCCCCAGTCCCAGACCTCCAGGAGAGGTTCCTGTCTCAGCAGACAGACACACAACGGAACCACACCACAATGCCCACCTATCTTACATCCAGGCATGGCCCTTCACAACATAAACCGACTAGACGGACTATTATCTAGTTCAACTGGTGCTCGACCCCCTCTCCCTACGACATAGCTGTTAATAATAAAATGACAAAGATAAAACTGATAGCGGTGAACATACTGGTAGTGTGCGAGTGTGGGGAGGCAAGGGTTGATCCAGGGAACAGTGGAGATATAATCGGTCATCAGTAATTGTTATCTTGGAGCAGCGGAGGCGACCTTGGTGTTGTTGGACCCCATATACTGCACCAGTCTTCACCAGCCACCTCACTGGATCACTTAGTCTGCATAACTCCTTAACCTGCCAACAGTTGATAATAACGGTTTACCGGTATTTGTTTGTCAAAAGTGCTTATTCTTAATTAAAAATTAATTAGCAATCACAGAAAATAGATATATAATAAAACTGTATGTTATAAAACAGAGTGAAATAAAAGACTGTAAGACCAAGGCAAAATACAATGGAACTATAAACAGTACAGTATATATATATATATATATATATATATATATATATATATCATATACAATGCAAGAAACCTATGCCCCTTCAAGATGGGGGTTATTTCATTGTTAAATATCTGTAACACTGATGCATGTTGGTAAGACTGACTATTTATTTAACTGTAAAGAAAGCTTGACCATATAAAACAGTCTTCAAATTATTAAAATCACCAATGAACAATAGTGTTATGGTTAACAATATTACGACAACAGTGCTGTAAGAACTGAAAATTGTATGAGTACCTATATGTAGGAGAGGCTTAACACTAATGAAGCCGTGGTGAGGAATGTAACACTAATCTATCACTGATAGGATTGACAATACTGTAAATACAGTAGAACCCCGCCAAACTGGACTAATCGGGGTAGAACCCTGTCCGTTAGTGCCAAAAGCCCGGATCTGCCATAGTCCGAATAAGTATTCAGCAAACCGGACAAGTCCGGATGTCAGAGATAATGATGTCCGATTCTCTAACTCTCGGATGACTGTCAACAATACGACTGGCGGGAAAAGGAACCTACTCACAATGCAGCGCGGCCAGAATTCGATGCATTTGTGTTTCAGCCAACCAGACTAGTTTGATTGGCTTGGGATTATGTCCGAAATTAAGTTGTCCTGTCCGAACTCGATGCCTTTTTGTCCCAAGCCAACCGGACTAGTCCGAATGGCTGGATAATATGTCTGAAATCAAGGATTGTTCTTGTCCGAACTCTGTGTTTTTGTTCTCATGCCATCCGGATGACTGAATTAATATCCGAAACAGAATGCTCGTCCTGACGTCTTGGGTTTCCGGATGGGTGGTGTTTTACTGTAAGTGTAAAGGATTGAACACAGATAGCAAGCTAGAGAACATCTGAATATGTATGTATAGGTCTGAATATACGATGTTTATTTAATTATTAAACTTACAGTAAGTGGTTTCTCCAGGGCCAAAAACTTTAGTTTTTCTGTGATGCTGAAAGTTTGGTCTTGCAGACATATAACAGTATATGTCTCACTATCCTTTGTGGCATCATCCTGCATGGTACTATGCTTTGTGACACCATCCTGTGTGGTACTATGCTTTCTGGCACCATCCTGTGTGGTACTATGCTTTCTGGCAACATTTTGTGTGGTACCATGCTTTGTGGCACTATCCTTTCTGACATCATGCTTTGTGGTGCTATGTTGTGTGGCACCATCATCATCCTTTGTGGAACCATCTTGTACAGGAAAAGTCTCAAGTGCCATCCTGGTGTCATCCCGAACCTGTTCATAAAATATTTCATTATAAGTATCACATTGAACCATCAAGCAGCAGTGCATTCACAGACAAAAGCAGTAACCCTCTTTTGGATCTATATTGATCCTAAACCAATAGATAATATATCAGTGAAGCAGTGAATATGGTTCATTTGGTTGAAACTGCACCATATGAACCTGATTCATTGCTTCACCGACACATTATTCATTGATTGGAGTTTAACCCTCATAGCTCGGGGAGGTTTGAACCTTCGCACCACCTGTATCCGGGGATTTTCGGCAATTTTGTGATGTATGTATTCATATCTTTGCAATGAAATGGCCTAACCTAGGTAAATTAAATATCAAAATGCACTCACTATTATCTTGAGAATGGTGAAGACTAGAACATTCTACTATAATTATAATAATAATAATAATAATAATAATAATAATAATAATAATAATAAAATTTATTCAGTTCTGGTTTGATGGTGAAAATACGGGGATAGCTTTAGCCTACGTGTCACTTACGTGTGAGTTTTCGTTCCAACGTTCAGCCGGCATACAACTTTAGCTTGTAAACACTTGTGCAACTATAGATTATTTATTTATTTCACCATTATGACCATATTATGCCTCAATATAACATTTAACAAATAAATAATGTAAGTCACCAGAGCTCCAACTCTAGAACTAATATACATGTCCTCATGTTTGATCCTGGGTCTTGTCAATGGGACACCAAGAACTTTAATTCTCCCTGCTATATCTCATCTTTCATATTTTTCTAACACAAAACTGCTCCTCACACTTTAATAAGTATTAAATGCACCTCACTATATATGTGTATACAGTGGATAACCGATATACAGTATGCGAATTGCAACATGCACTTGGACACCAAAATTCTCCAAAAAAATTCATACGCGCCTAATACACTGTACAATATACAGTACAGGTCATGGTACAGGTACATAAAATCACATCCCATGTTTCTTTTTATTTCGCTCCCATTATGCTATTTATTTGTGTAATTAGTATTTTATGACGTCCTACCCCCCTTATTTATGAACAGAAATATTTGTTGTTGGGTTTCTTTTTAACCCCTTATAGCCGGTTGATGCCATATGGTGTCAATAGGGTTCATGGGCAGCATCCTGGGTGTCGTCAGCATGTTTCGCATCAAGCAATCAAATTTTCCATGGAGCAATCTCGGCTCAATTGGCCTTCCGAGGAAATAAGCTGCAACCCCATCCCCTCCTTCACTTCTTCCAGCCTCTTCCCACTCCAACCTGTCACGTGATTGTATCATCTTTCCTGGGAGCAAGGCAATGTTACACTGACTGAGTGAAGGGGAAGGTGACTCACCACCCTCTCTCACCCCACGTGATCAAAACACACACAAGCACACTCACTCACTCACACACATATGTACAGTATACACACAGAGAAGTATTGATCTGTATGATCGAGGAGTGGAATTTTGCTTGAGGCTCTGCCGGTGATAAACCAGGAACGAACAATGTACAACAACAGGGTTTTCACCATTCTCAAGCTGAATAAAGGTATGTGATCATGGTATTTGGTTGATTATTATAAGCTACATAAACAAGGTGCTTGTGTACCTGTATCACTGGCTAGCAGGACTGGTGGGAATATTCGGCAAGAATGTTAAATGCGGGCGTACCGCCAGCCTTGTTTACACTACGCGTAGTGGCGTCGGACCTTTGCCAATATGTTCCCGTCTAATTTGACTGCCTTTGGATACAATAATATGTTGAGGGTCACCCCCCCCCCCATGACATATTGTCATCATCATATATATTGCCAGCAGGGGGCAAATTACCGAAAAATCGCCGTCAAAATAGATGCGAACTTAACCATGGCGATCGACAAATGTAAACATGACGGCGGCAGCGGGGGAGGCGTCGGACCTTTGCAATCATGTTCCCGTCTATTTTGAATGCCATTGGATACAATAATATGTTGACCCTCACCCCCCCATGACATATTGTCATCATCATATATATTGCCAGCAGGGAGCAAATAACCAAAAAAATTGCTGTCAAAATAGACACAAAGTTAACCGCGGCGATCGACCTATGTAAACATGATGACCGTACGCCCGAACTCTACATCCATCCCGAATATTCAAGGGCAGGTGGCTGGGCCGGGGATTTAATCTACGAATAATTTATAATGCAATGTACAGTAATTGAAAACATTAATATACTAATAATCCTACCAACACACAACTGAGCAAAATGACAAATAGAGTCAATAAAATATATTCCAAGATGGTTTCACTAACATATGGGCGTAGTTCGACACGGTGGGAACAAATTCCCCCTCACCCCACTGACTTTGGAATTCTTTTCCCTATGTGCTACTCTTAGCTTCAGTCAAACTATTTACCAGTTAATACCAGTAAACAATGAAAATATAAACTATGTACAGTACTGTGCTACTCTTAGCTTCAGTCAAACTATTTACCAGTTAATATCAGTAAATAATGAAAATATAAACTATGTACTAATTAGTAATGAAAAGCTGTACAGTGCCTTCATGAACGAAGGCAGTGCTGGTTGGGGGGAAGGGCGTCGACTGACTGGGGACAGAGGTGCATGGGGGCGGTTCGTTCATGGCCACCCCTTCGGGGATCACAGCGTCAGGCAATAGATAGATAGATAGATAGATAGATAGATAGACAGTGCCTTCAGCAGATGAAGCTCCTCCCAGTACCTAATTAATAATTCAATTGTACTGTTTTTGGTAAATATATGTTTTATATACCAAGAAATAGGTTATTTTATTATTATAATTTGTTGTTCCATTACCTCTAAAATACTGGGGTTGACTTATACACGATGCATATGATAAAAAAAAAAAATTATGACAAAAAACAAGGGTCGGCCTATTCAAGATATCACACTACATACGAGTGTACAGCATAAGGAAATGCTTATAAGATTACCTACCTTCCTGCTAGTGGTGACAGCATTAATGTCAGGGAAGAGGTCCTCAAACTTCTGCTTCCAGTCCTCAGCCTCCGAATAGCAGTGATCAGTGTGGTCGATGGCTGCAACTAACTCCAGGGTTGTCCTTACAGCTTGTAGAGTCTCCAGTGCACCTTTTAGTTTTATCTTTTCTTTGTCTCCTTTTTTCTTCATAGATGTAACTCTGGCATCCTCTTGCTGAAGTAGCTTCACTGTTGCCTTGTGTTGCTCCATGAGGATACTCAGTGCATCCAGTTGTTGGTAGTGTTCAGTGGTCCAACCATCCAGCTGCTGACGGTATTTGTCCAGCTGTGACTGGACATTATCAAGACCAGCCACCAACTTCTCAACACTACTCTTCTGCTCCTCCAACATGCACTGTAGCTTCCTGCTGATGGGGATGCCAGTTAGTTTCTTTTTACTCTCCCCTGTTGGTGTTGACTTTGTGGTATCACTTCCTGCTGACACTGCAGTGGTTTCCTTTGATGGAGATGCTAGCATTTGCTTCATGGCTTCCATTTTAATGATAAATCCTTCTATGCCAAAGTTTATATGGAAATCTGAAATGCTTGTGGCAGGATGGGTAGTACGGCAGGTGGGGCAGGACACCTGACCATCCTCCAGTATGTCACCGAGACACGGAGAACAAAAGTTGTGACCACATAGCAGAGTGCGTGGCCGACGATCTCTGTCGTTATATCTGTTGAAACATACGCTGCATTCCTCGGGGTTGTCCTGTCATAATAAGAATAACAATATAAGCTTACACTTGCAATGTAAATATTTCTGTCAAGTATGCACCATATTAATTATGTTTAAACTAAGCATCATCAACATATCCTGGGCAATATTGGTCAGCAAAGGCCCACTTTTACCAGGTTCTTATTTACTGCTAGATGAACAAAGGAATTTGGTGTAAGGAGACTACCCATTCACGTTAATAAAATATTTTAAACGATATTCTTTAACTTTAGCATTGTTGTATTTAAATATTATAGAAATGGTATTCTTCTCCAATATCCTGATTTACTGGGGTTCATCCCCCCTCCCCCCCAAATCAGGACAGTTAACAGCAGTTGGCTCATTTGTCCAAAGGGAACATATCCAAAAAGGCAAAAGTGGTTTATCAATTAGGATTGCCCCACTTCCATCTTATGCTCAGAGGAGCATAAAAACCTAGATACAGTAAACCCGCATTATCTCGGACTAATTGGGGGATGCTCACTTCCGAAATGTCCAATTTTCCAAGATGTCCGAATTCTGGCTTATGTCCAACTACAAAGAGGGAAAATGTCCGAATAGGAAGGGGGAGTCCGCGCCACCATAGAAAACTGAGATCGCCCTACCACTGCTACACTTTATATTTCATCATTGCATGTGAAATTAATCATATAAATGACAAATACGAACATTATTATGTTTTCAGGGACAGTACAGTACATAGAAATTAATATTAACACAATAATTAAAAGGCACAGGCTTCAATTCATCCTAAAATCACTTAAAACCGAGTGAGAGAACACTGTAAACCGGACACAAATCCCGTCCAACTCGGAAATTGCCGAGATAGGCCTATATAGGGACATCTCTGGGAGGCCGATGCCAATCCGAGAAGTACTGTACAGGTTTCCGAGTAAAAAGAGTCCGAACTATCGGGGGTTTACTGTACAGTTTATATGCATTTATGAAACTGCCATTTAGATTTAAATGTTAAGTTTTGGCCAGCAACATCCTTAACCTGTACTGTACCGTAGGATACTGTAATAAGTCCCCAGCAGTCCCAAGCAATGTGGCCAAAATGACAGGAGAGACCACCTTTTCACCTCAAGAGATGAGGCAAGAGTGGATCTATCACCTTTTTCTTTTGTTTTTTTAAAAGATTAAAAAAAAAAAAAAAAAAAAAGCCTTGTATAGGCAGTTATAAGACAAATACATTACTGACGGCTATAACCATCGTTTGGACTGGGGAGTTAGTCAGTCCCCCCAATCCGCGCCTATATGGGCGGCATTACACGACGTGTATTGGGAATTCGCGCATTGGGGATAACATAACTTATGGAGAAAAATACATATGTGCGGCAGCCCGCATTTCCACACACATTTGACGTTAATTTTTGATCAAAATCAATACTAATTGGAAAACCAAGCTTACAAAATAATAGAAACATAAACAAGTCATTCCTTACATTAAAATTAAATGCTATAAGTAGGTGAGAAGAGTGGGGGCTCCAAGGCAGACCCCCGCGACAGAGTGAGTTCATATAGCCTAGGCCTAGGCTTCCCCGCCACTGTCACTGGCCCCGTCCCCGGATAAACCCATAGATTTCCCGATCGCAGTAGTGCCTTCACCAGTTTATTCTTCCTAGGCATTTTGAAGTTGTTGAAAGGTGTAGGAAGGCTGTTGTTACACAATAAATGGGTCAAGTCTCAGCGCACGGACACTTAAGGATATTGGGACTGAGAGGAAGCGTACGTGTGGTTATGTACTCACCTAATTGTAGTATACAGGATTTGAGCCTAAGCTCGTGTTGTCCTGTCTCTCTCTCTACATTTATCCAATTTTGCTTTAAAAGTTTGGATATTTCTTGCTCCCACCACCTCCCCATCCAACTTATTCCAACACTCAATGCTTCTATACGGGAAGCTGAACTTTCTTACATCAGACTTACATACAACTTTCCTCAACTTACATTCGTTACCCCTGGTTCTTCCCTCGTCCCTCACCACAAAATCTCCCTTGTCGATCTTCTCAAAACCTTTCACACATCATGATCATGTCACCTCTCTCTCTCCTCTCCCTCAGCATTGGCAGCTTTAGCCTCTCCAATCTCTCCTCATAAGGCAGGTCTCTAAGGCTAGCTATCATCTTAGTGGCCACTCTCTGAACTCTTTCAATTTTTTTATTATGTTTTATAAGGTGTGGAGACCACACCACTGCTGCATACTCCAGTCTTGGTCGTATTATTGTCCCTATTATTTTTGCTAACATCTCTTCATCTAAATAATTCAGAGCTATTCTCATGTTAGTCAATACTGCATAGGTTTCACCAGTTATTTTATTTATATGCTGTTCAGGTGACAAGCTGTCTGCCATAACTACCCTCTACCTAACTACCTCTTTTGCTTTCACAGCTTTACTAATTATTTCATCTCCTATTTTATATCCCCAAGAAGGTCTATATTTACTTTTTCCCATCGCAAGAACCTGACACTTACTCGTGTTGAATTCCATTTTCCAAGTTTGACTCCACTCATATAATTTATCTAGGTCTCTCTGTAATTCTTCACAACTACTCCTACTTGTAATATGCTTAATTAATTTTGCATCATCAGCAACCATAGATATATATGAGCCTATTCCCATTTGAAGGTCGTTGATGAAAACCAAAAACATGATTGGGGCCAACACCGATCCTTGAGGCACTCCGCTTTTTACCCTTTTCCACGAGGAGAACTTTCCTTTTATTACTGTTCGCATTTCCCTCCCAATTAAATAGTTTTCCATCCACTTTAATAATACTCCCTCAACCCGCCCCACAGTCCTGAGCTTCCACAACAATCTCTTATGAGGCACCTTATCAAATGCCTTCTTGAAATCTAAGTAAATACAATCTACCCACCCCTCCCTCCCTTGTACAATGTCAATTACCCTATCATAGTAACTCAACAAATTTGTGGTACACGAATGACCTTTTCTGAACTCGAACTGCTTGCTTGAAATTATTTCCCTCTCCTCCAACATACCCACCCATCTTTTTCTAATAATCTTTTCACAAAGCTTGCATATAACACTCGTTAAGGATACCGGTCGATAATTTAGCGGGTCTTCTTTATTTCCACTTTTATATATTGGAGTTGTTGTTGTTGTTGTTGTTCCGCAGGCTGTCTGGCCGAACAGCCCCAAGGTCTCGAGCAAGGCCAAGGCCATAAACGAGCGCCCCCACAAAATCCTCCCTGCTTACCACTAACAAAGCCCGGGTGACCGAAGCCACTCCAAGGCAGGGAGCTGAGGAGGGTGCAGAAACGCACGGGAAACCAAAGCCCCACCCAAGGCCCTGTGCCCCTCAGCAATTATGAAGGGAAAGTTGAGGGGTAAGGGAAAAATGTGACACTTTGGCTCCCAATCTGCCAACTTCTAGGTTGGCAGTAGGGAGGTCAATCCACAGAAAAGACGCCGCCACTTGAGATCTAGAAGATACATAAGTAAAAGGAACAGTCAGAGTAAGCTATGGGTATGGCAGAGATCGCTCAGTTCTCACTCGGATAGACCAGCCCATCACCACATGACTAGAACCCAATCCTCTCAGCATCAGCTAGGAAAGGTCCTAGAAAGCCGCCTTTGGCGGGGGGATAGCTCCCCTATTTAAACTCCTTTCGGGGTTGGGCACTCGCCCGTATATTGGAGTTATATTTGCTTGTTTCCATTCTAAGGGTCCCCCTTGTTTAATGAGTGTTGAACAATATTAAAAATAGGTCTCACTAGTTGTTCAGAACATTCTCTTAATACCCATCCAGCAATGTTATCTGGGCCCATAGATTTTCTCACGTCCAATTCTTCCAACAATGATTTTAGTTCATCCTTGTTGACTTCTATCGACTCTATTCCCTGTATCTCGTTCAATTCCACCACAGGTTCTACATAGTCATCCTCCTCCACAAACACGGATGTTAATGTGTCATTCATAATTTCACACATACCCTCTGTGTCTTCATATAATTGACCCTCTACCCTAAGCTTTGTTATTTTGTCCTTTATTTTTGTTTTGCCGTTGATATAACTATAGAACAATTTGGGTTCTTTATTACATTTGTTTACTATATCTTTTTCAAAGTTCTTTTTCTCCTCTCTTATAGTCTTGACATAGTTGTTTCTAGCATTCTTATACTCATTCCATTTTTCCTCAGTGTGTCTCCTTCTCACTTTATTCCATGCAGAGTCCTTTTTGTTCTGGGCAATGTGACATCGCATGTTAAACCACTCTTTCTCCTTAGCCAGCTTTCTATCCTTAAATGTTGGTACATATTTATCTACCCCCTCCCTGTAAATGTCTAGTAACATGGTGTATTTTACCTGAATATTCTGTTCTTGCTCAATAAATGACCAATCTATATTTGCAAAGTATCCTCGTAATGATTCATAATCCGCCTTACTATAATTTAGTCTATGTTCCTCCTCTCTGCCTTCCAGAAATTCCACTGTCAATTCAAATTCAATCACAGCATGATCGCTTTTTCCCATGGGACTCAAATATGTTAGGTTCTTTATTTCTTGGGGGTCTTTGGTGAATAATAAGTCAAGTCTTGATGGTTCATCACCTCCTCTAAATCTTGTATTTTCCATAACGTGTTGTGTTAGTAGATACCCCATTGTTAGTTCAAGAAATTTGCTACCCCAAGTATTTTCATTTGAACCCGCATCCAAACATTTCCAATCCACCTCCCCGCAATTAAAGTCCCCTGCAAGAATAAGCCTATTTTTCCTTTTACAAATAATTTCTAACATACGCAAGGTTTCCAAAATTAATTCATTATATTCATCGTTGCTCCAAGATTTAGTCTTAGGAGGTAAATACATTGATACAATGTCCAATTTTGACCTATCATTATCTTCAATTTCAACTGCTACCACTTCAGCAACGCTATCACCAAGTTTTAATTCTTTAGCGGTAATTTTATTATCTACCATGATCAACACTCCTCCTCCTAGCTTTCCTAACCTGTCTCTTCTCCATGTAAAACCAAACTGCATCTCCATCTCCATCTACCAGCCAAACCTACCTAACTATGACTAAAATCAAAGAAAATAAATGTAAGTCCGATGAAACAAAACCGCACAGGACAATGACAAATGCCCCCCACAAACTCAGACTTGCTAGTGTGAATGTTGGTAGTTTGAATCTGCGTGCGAATGAAGTGGCTGAGATGTGTGAGAGGAGGCGAGTGGACGTCTGCTGTACCCAGGAAACACTCTGGAAGAGGCATGGGGTACAGTGGATTGTCGGAAGGAGGAAAAGATATAGGATATACTGGATGGGTGTGGAGACTGATAAAGCGAAAGGAGGAGTGGGTGTTCTGGTGGCTGAAGAGCTGGCGGAAAGTGTGCTTCAGATTACGAGAGTTAGTGAAAGGCTGATTGTTTTGAAGTTGAAAGTTGGTGAAAGAATTCTGAATGTGATATCTGCATATGCCCCACAGGCTGGCTTACAGAAAGAGATAAAAGAGGACTTCTGGAATGACACCGTCAGTGTCATTTCAGGCCTCTCGGAGAACGAAATAACAATCGTGGGGGGGGGACCTCAATGGTCACGTGGGAGCATCTGCAGATGGATATGAGGGGGTACATGGAGGAAATGGTTACGGAAGGAGAAATCTAGAAGGCGAATATATATTGGAGTCCTGCGTTGCACTCAACATGGTTGTGTGTAACACAAAGTTCAAGAAAAGACAGAGCCACCTGATCACATATAACTCTGGGGTCTCCAGTAGCCAGATAGATTACTTCTTGGTTAACAGGAAAGACTGGAAACTAGTTCGAGATGTAAAGGTCATCCCGAGCGAAGAATGTATCCCCCAGCATAAGCTACTTGTGTGCGACACGAGCTTATACAGAGATCCTAAGCGCAAGAAGGTTTACATACCCAAAAGGAAAGTGTGGCTGCTGAAGGACAAGGAAGTTAGGGGGAGGTTTCATAATGAACTGGAGGAAATGAATAGAAATAAGGAAGCTAGGCCTAATGATGTAAATAGCCAATGGAACTTTCTTAAGCATAGCCTTATCACTGCCACTGACAAAGTCTGTGGGAAAACAAAGGGTCACCCCAGGAATAAGACCTCTTGGTGGTGGAACGATGAGGTAGAACATGCTGTGAAAGAGAAAAGGAGATGCTTCAAAGCATGGAAGAAAGGAGGCAGCAGGGAGGAATACCAGGCAGCTAAATGAACTGCCAAAAGAGTTATTTACAATGCTAAAAATCGCATTAAGGACCTGGTCCTCGAACAAGTGTGTAACACTAACAATCCCAATGGGATCTTCAACCTAGCTAGGCGAGTTAAAAATAACAGTAGGGATATTATAGGTGAACAGTGTGTTAGAGATGATAATGGGAAGATTGTGTATGCAGAAAATGAAATCAGAGAAGCATCGAAGGTACACTATGAACGATTGCTAAATGTAGAGTTTGAATGGGATAAGGAACAGCTTAGTATCGAAAAACCCATATCTGGGCCCCCTCCTTTGATAGCACCAGCTGTAGTGAGCGACGCAATCAATAAAATGAAGGACGGTAAAGCTCCAGGTTGCTCCGACATTGTCGCTGAGATGATAAAAGCCTCAGGGGAGATTGGTGTAAACTTAGTCACTGAGTTGATAAACACCATTATTAAAGATGAGAAAATCCCAGAGGATTGGCTCAAAAGTGTAATAGTAAATATATACAAAGGAAAAGGGGATGCGCTAGATAGAGGAAATTATAGGGGCCTGAAAATGCTTTACCAAATCATGAAGGAATCATGAAGGTCTGTGAGAGAGTCCTTGAGGGTTTGATCAGGCAAAGCATCTCTATTGATGATATGCAGTTTGGTTTTATGCCAGGACGTGGTACAACCGATGCTATCTTCATAGTCAGGCAGATACAGGAAAGATACTTACTAAAAGGCAGGGATCTTTACTTTGTGTTTGTGGACCTGGAGAAGGCCTTTGATAGGGTACCTAGAGATGTTGTGCAGTGGGCTATGAGGAAACTTGGTGTGGAAGAGTGGCTGGTGCGTGTGATAATGAAGATGTATGAGGATTCGAGAAGTTCGGTGAGGGTGAAGGGTGTACTGAGTGATGAGTTCGCAGTCCGTGTTGGAGTCAATCAGGGTTCAGTGTTAAGCCCCCTCCTCTTTATTATGGTCTTGGAGGCGCTGTCTAGAGTTTTTAGAGGCAGACTCCCGTTGGAACTGTTTTATGCAGACGATTTAGTCCTAATAGCTGACAGTATGCAGGATGCTGAGGCCAAATTCAGAGAGTGGAGAGAGGGCATGGCGAGCAAGGGTTTAAGAGTCAATATTAACAAAACCAAGGTTATGCATTGTAGATTGAGACGAGGCAATGTGGAAAAGAGCGGTGCATACCCATGTGCAGTGTGTGGAAAGGGAGTGGGCGTTAACTCAATTCAATGTAGCATCTGTCGATGTTGGGTACACCATGGGAGTAAGCGCTGTAGTAGAATAAAGGGGCCCCTGCCGAAGGATAAGTCAGAAATAGAGAAATTTGAGTGCGTAGTGTGCAAAGGCGAGCTTGTGTTAAGTGATGATCCTGTGGCTGTGAATTTTGGAAATGAGTCTTTGGAGCTGGTGAACAAGTTTTGTTACCTAGGAGATACCATCTCTGCCGGTGGTGGGGCCGAGGCTGCCACTGTTGCTAGAATTAGGTGTGGCTGGGGGAAGTTCAGAGAACTGATGCCAATCCTGACCATGAAAAGAATGCCTCTCCCCCTGAAGGGAAAGGTGTATGCCTCATGTGTTAGAAGTGCAATGACGTATGCCTCAGAAACATGGGCCGTTAAAGTAGAGGATGTCAACAGAATGGAGCGTAATGAGATGAAAATGGTGAGATGGATGTGTGGGGCCAGGCTACAGGATAGAATAACAAATGTTGAGCTGAGGAGACGTTTTAGGTATAAAGAGTATTAGCGAGGTGATGCGTACAAGTAGACTGGGATGGTATGGACATGTGGAGAGAAATGGATGAACAAAATTGGGTGAAAAAATGCAGGTCTGTGATTGTGGAGGGAGCTGCACCAAGGGGTGGACCGAGGAAGACCTGGGATCGGACTATACGCGCCGATCTCAAATCCAAGAACTTGACAAGTGAAGCAGCCCTTAACAGGGTTGCCTGGAACGCCGCCATTAGGACAAGAGACTGAAACTGCACTGATGTGTGGAACACTCGGTCTTAAAATTTTATGTATGTATGTATGTACAGTAAACCCTCGCTATCTCGGACCTCTAGAAGTCGGAAACCCGGACTACTCGGACTGGCATCGGCCTCTCGGAAAGATCGCCGTATATCTCGGAAAATTCCGAGATGTAAGGGGAATACTCCGAGGGCCCACATGGTCTGTCGGACAGGTGTCATATATCTCGGAAAATTCCGAGATCTAAGGGCAAATTCCGAGATCTAAGGCTACAGTGAGGTGGAGAAGGACAGTGAAATGGAGAAGGAAAGTGATATTTATAATATATGTCTGCTGGATACTGTACAGGTACTGTAATTTATCTTGAATCAAAGTTGTTAGTGATAGGGAAGTCTCCGTTTTCTCTGGTGGTTCGGACTCCCTCTTCCAATTCGGACATTTTCCTCTCTTAACCCTCCAGCCCCGGCTATGTATAATATATATATTCCTCGAAACCCGGGTGTTTTGGCCGAAAAACGTCTAGGCTAGGCTACCGTATATTTGTTAATCAGACTGCTTCCCGCATTCCCGCGCATCCCCAAGCGTAGCTGTGTTATTTACCTGTAGAATGGCATTAAATAGAGCTCTCTAAGTCAACTGGTTGAGCTGTGATGATGATTTCATTGGAGATAACTTTATGGCCAAAACAGCCACTTTACACTACTTTTCGTTACTTAACAACAACATACAGGCACACACGAACAAGCGACGCTCTCTTTCTTGTGGCTGGAGATGCGGGGCGTGGTCCAGCCGGCTGTTGTTTACATGCGTCGGACCGACGCCTCGCACACGAAGCTCACAGGCTTTCAACCACTGGGCGTTCAAGAGCCCTTCCGGGTACCTGTTATATGCTTTTTTATGGGTGTTCAAGAGCCCTTCCGTGGTGAGAGGGTTAAGTCGGACATAAGTCGGACTTCGGACATCTCGGATTTTCGGTCATCTCGGACTGGGTCTCCCCCCAATTAGTCCGAGATAGCGAGGGTTTACTGTATATGTATGTACTGTATCCCGCACAACTAATTATATTCGTGTCTACCTCCTGGTTAAGCTTAGTTTCAGTCAAACATACTACCCCGGGCCTCTCTCTCTTTACATATTCATCAAACTCAATCTTTTTGGAAATTAACCCATCAATATTTGTATACATGAACTTTGCGTTTCCAGTATTTTCCCTATTTTTCTCGTCCCTGCCCGTTCCTTTCTTATTTGTATGTACCCCTCCCACTTTATTTCCTAGCTTGTCTCCTCTTCTCTTGTCTCCACCTGGACTGTTTCTCGCTCCGTTTCCACCTCCCCTCCCTTTGCCTCCACTTGGACTGTTTCTCTTTCTATTTCCACCTCCCCTCTCTCTGCCTTCTCCTCCGTCACCCTCACCATCTCCCTTTCCCTCCCTACTTCGTCCCTTCGCTTTATATACCATTTCTTGAGTTTTCCCTCCCACACTCTCCAGAAAAACTTCTTTTCGTCTTCTTTCGTCCTTTCTCCATTCTTTTCATTTGCCTCGGTTTGCAATTCCTTTCTTATGTTTCGATCCTCAATACTCATGTCTTTTCTAATTGTAATTTTCTTAAACTTGCTGGTTGAGTTAAGTCTCCATGTTACGTTCATTATTGCATCCACTGTTACCCTAGACCTAAACTGCACTCTCATTGGCCTTGTGTTCCCCTTGCTATATTTACCCATTCTCCTAACTTCTTCAATATCATCTCTCCAGTTGTTTCCTTCTTCATCGACATGCTTGATCAATGTTTTTACCTTGTTAATTTCTTCCTTATCCCTAGCTTTCCTCTCAATAATGTGCTCCTCTATATACCCAAATACAATAATACACTTATTTCTATCTATTGTTTCACGCAGGACCTGTTCATTTCTCCTCATAGCTTTTACTACCACTGATTCTAAATCTTTATTTTCCCTTTCTGATTGTTTCTATTGTTCCTCCATGATTTCCTTCATTGCCACTTCCTTCACTCTTCCTCCTTCGTCATTAACCCATTTATTGTGTTTTTCCTTAATCTCCTCCACATGTGTTTTCATTTCCTTGGTTTGCCTTTTGTATTCTTCAAGTTACAATCGTAAAGCTTCATTTTCGTCCCGGAGTTGCCCCATACGAGTTTGAATTTCTTTTAGGCTAGCCCGACTCAAATCTTGTCCAGGCTCGATGTCCCCAGCCTGAGCACCACATATTGAGCATATAGCCTCAATCTGTGAACTAACACTCACCTTCCACCTTTTAATGTCATTCAGCTCATGTACAATTTTCCCTAGAATGCCCTCGCTCTCACCGACTTCTTTTTCTTCTTCTTCTTCACGATGCACAGTGTCAACAGGGATGTAGCCCCCAGATAACTGCGCAAGTAGTACAAGACTTAATTAAGGTTCATGGCGAGGGGGCACGATGTCTAGCACGTAACATACTGTAGATGGTGAGGAGTGTGCAGAAGACGAGTAACGGTGAGAAGCGGTAGTTGGAGGGTCATCAGAGGTCGGAGATCCTCCCCGTAGCAGCGAGGAACGTAGAGTCCAGTGGAGATGATATGAAGATCGGTGGTGTTGAGAGGTGCTCCTCCAAGAATATGCTTGATGGTAAACTGTACTCCCTGGCGGAGAATGCATTCCCTTAAGGCGACCCTGGCACCATGATATCTATGACAATGTAGTAGGAAATGTTCAACAGTTTCAGGGGTATTGCAGTGCTGGCAGCGGCCATCTTGGTGGAGACCTAGGCGATGCATATGTGTCGCCAACCGGGTGTGTCCCAGCCGAAGACGTGTGGCTGCCCTATTGAGAGATGGAGACTTATAGCGAGTGTACCGCCAAACCATCCAGTCATCCTTGACAGTGCCATAATGGGTATGCGTTATCTGTGCCTTCCAATCGTGGATAAATGTTTGTCGCAATGCGTCGCTAAGGATCACCTTCCTGTCTCGTACTGTGTAGGGGAGCCTAGTGATGTGTTGGAGGGAGTGTAAGTTCTTGGCAAGGGAGTCCACGATCTCGTTGTGAAGGAGACCCGAATGGCTCGGAACCCACTGGAGGGACACTGAGGAGCCATTACTCTTATGACGAGCAAGAAGCTGTAGGATCGGGTGGACAAGCTCTTTGTTGGTCTTAGTGGCGTAGGAGATGGATTGAAGAGCACTTCGAGAGTCGCAGCAGAGGACATAATGACCAGGGGGGAGGGTGATCGTGGTCTCGAGAGCTTTGAAGAGGCCAAAAAGTTCAGCGGTGAATATGGTAGAGCGGTGGGGCAGTCGCCATCCCTGGACTAAATGAAATTTAGGAATCCACAAAGCTGTCGAGACGGAGATACCGGTAGCACCATGGATGAGGGACCCATCAGTGTAGATGTAAGTAGTGTCAGCAGGGAAGGTGGTAAACAACTGGAGAATAGCTTGCTTGATGTGGGACGGGCCGTCAGATTTCCGCATACCAGGTAGAGGGTCTATCGATGCATTCGGAGCCACAAAATCCCATGGAGGGAGAGGGGGTACCAGAGGTGTTGCGTGGTTGTTTCTGAAGATGAAAGTGTGGCGCTGGATGAGAGGGCCTATCCTTTCCCGAAATGGCACTTTGCACGCCCTAGGGGCATCCGGGTAGAGTGGGACATCACGTAGGTTGGCTGAGAACGGGTGAGATGTCGGTGCGCTATAGGTGACAGCAAAGTAAGATGTACATAAAATATCTCGTCGGACAGACAGGGGCAGGAGATTGCTCTCACTGCAAAGCCCAGCGATTGGAGAGGAAAGTAGGGCACCCGTCATCAGTCTCATGGCAGAGTTTTGCACCACTTCTAGTTTCTTGAGGGTCGTTGGAGATGCTGAGGCAAAAGCTTGGGAACAATAATCCAGCTTACTACGGATGTATGAAGTACTTAAAATCCATCAAAGTCAGCCATATTTGTTTACATCCACTCGCATTCACAATCGCTTGAAATATTTTGATCACTCGAAATATCCTCACTTGATTTTAATCTCAATTTATTTTAATACTGTACAGGACAACACAAAATATCCTTATACTCAAGTCTACATTAGGTGAGTTTATCGACGAGCGCTGTAAACAGCTTGCTAGATCAGCTGATTTTCGGGAGCGTGGGTGCAGAGGTGTTGTCTCGTCGGTGGTTTGTGTATAAATGTATAATGTGTGTGTGTGTGTGCGTGCGGAGTAGGGAGGGGGGGTGGCGCGGAATACCAAAAAAATGCATTTTTACACCACTCTTCAACCGGGATTCGTGTTTTGTGGGGTCAATACGTGTTTTAGGGATCTTGAGTACCTGTTTTACCCCTCGGCGCGGAATAGGGTAAACGCGGACTGAGGATACGTGTATTAGGGGGACTGACTGTACTTATCGCTGGGATTGTACGGGTTAAAATATATATATTATCATAATAATAATAATAATAATATGAATAATAATAATAAATAAATAAATAAATATACTAATAATATTAAAATGAATGATAACAAATATTTCCACTGACCATTATTGTGGGTGAAGTGCGTTAGTAGAGGCTGGAATCTTATATCAACACTGTGTCATCACCTCAATGTTGGTGCCCTGGTGATGTTCCCTCACACTGAAAATATTACAAACTAGGTGTTGAACATGTTAGGCTAATACTCTGCTAAACAAAGATGACCTTGACATTGATATGATATGAGCCTATTGTCATCTTGCATTTGGATACCATAAGATAAATTATTTCATTTGGGTTTTAGGCATGTGTTAAGGATTTGCTGGAACACCTGTTCTACCTGCCTAACTTCTCTTGCTGATCTATTTTAGTGCCTCAAAAACACATATATGGATGCATATGAAGGCGGTTCATTTGAGGCCACCCCTTCATGGATTAAGGTGTTTGGCAATACATATAGATAAATAGAAAAACACAGATAGCAAATTGGCTAGCTCTTTGAAAAGATTCCACCCTTTTAACCAGGTTTATAGATGGGAAAAACAAATCTCAAGGCTCCAACTCCAGTAATACCCGGTATTACAAGTACAGTACAGTAAACCCTCGCTACGTCGGACCTCTAAATGTCGGAAACCCGTACTTGCCGGACCGACAACGGCCCCCCGGATACGTACTGTACTTCCGTTTGCCGGACATTTCCGTAATCGTTCCGACAGTCTCTAACAGTGTCGGAAGATTCTCTCAGTTTTCGGAAAAATAAGTGCAAATGTCCGCCATAACCGTCCAATGTACGTCGTCTGATATCTCATAAGTTCCCGAGATGTGTCCGACAGTCTCAGATGACGCGCTCCCATCCCCGAAACATAAGGGTGATGTCCGTCCAGTGTCGGAAGATTCTCTCAGTTTTTGGAAAAATAAGGGCAAATGTACGTCATAACCGTCCAATGTACAGTACGTCGTCTGATATGTCGCATGTTCCCGAGATGTGCCCGACAGTCTCGAAAGTGTCGGATGACACGCTTCCGTCCCCGGAACATAAGGGTGAATGTCCGTCAAAATGGGGATCCGTCACTTTGATTCCGGGACCCGGAGCGCCGGTATAAAGGCTACGCTCTGAACTGAGCCACTTTCAGTCTTCTACTGTACTTCTCATTTCTTCGCTTGTTCTTCCTCTGTCCAATTGCTCTTCTTTCCTTCTTTACTCCAGCCATCTGGTCTGGTCTATTCACCCGCTTGGACGAGATGCGTCAGGACGATCTAGCTGGTGCTGTGTTACACATCTCCGTGTATATTCCCGTTTATCATGCATCCCAAAGCGTAAGGTGACCTCGATATCACTTGAGATGGAGAAGGGGAGTGAGGTGGTCAAGGGGAGTGAGGTGGTCAAGGAGAGTGAGGTGGTCAAGGAGAGTGAGGTGGTCAAGGAGAGTGAGGTGGTCAAGGAGAGTGAGGTGGAGAAGGACAGTGAGATTGAGAAGGGGAGTGAGGTGGAGGACAGTGAATGGACCAGTTTTCAATGTAGGGGTGAGTGTTGGTCCATACTTATTGTTCCATATAAACTACTATACAGTACAGTACTGTATGTGCTATTATATTAATATATTGAAATCTATTGTACGAATAGGGTAGCCTCCATTTTCTATGTTGATGCCGAGGTCGTATTTATTCCGTTGTCATGGTTGCATGAAGTTTGCTCCCGTTTCCCTATTTAATCCCCGGCTGAAGTTTGTTCTATCTATCTATTGCCGGACGCCTTACTCCCCTTACGAGGGTGGCCATACACAGAATGCCCCCAAGCGGACCTATTCCCTGTGAGAGGGACAACCCGAGCCAGTTTAGTGAAGGACTTACAGGATTGACCACTCAATTTAGGATCCGTTCGACTCCGAGGCCCTCTGTGTATCTTGTTAGCACTATTTTTCTACAGTGGTGTTCGGCTAATCCATCCACTAACCTACCTTACCCTTAGGTAAGCAGTACAGATTTGTATCAGGTTTACTCCCCTAGACAGGTTGCCAACCAAGGCTGACGAGTCCCATCCACCCGGATTTATATTTACCTAATTGTAGTTTACAAGAGTTGAGCTAAGCTCGTGTTGTCCCGTCTCTCAGTCTACTTTCATCCAATTTTTTCTTGAAAATATGGATGTTCCTTGCCCCTACCACCTCCTCCTCCAGCCTATTCCATTTGTCAATACATCTATAGGGGAAGCTAAACTTCCTTATATCGTTCTTGCAGGAAGGTCTTTTTACTTTGTAGCTGTGGCCTCTAGTTATTCCTGTATCCATAATTAATATATCCTCCCTATCCAGCCCTCGGGTGCATTTGTACATCATTATCATGTCTTCCCTCTCTCTCTCCTCTCTTTTAGACTCGGTAGATTTAATTTGTCTAGCCTCCTTTCATATGGCAGTTCTCTAAGACTTGGAACCAATCTAGTAACTGCTCTCTGGATTCTTTCTAACTTGTGAATATGCTTCTTAAGATGCGGGGACCACACCACTGCTGCATACTGGTACTCCAATCTTGGTCTAATCATACTTTTTATAATCTTCGCTAACATGTTCTCATCCAAGTAGTTCAGAGCAACTTTCATATTCCCGGCCATTGCATACATTCCGCTAAAGAGCTTGTTAATATGTTTCTCTGGCGACAAGGTATCTCGTATAATCAACCCTAAATCCTTTTCTTTTTCGGCCTTGCTAATTATATTATCTCCCATCCTGTACTCCCAATTTGGTCTATTCACACTTCTTCCCATATTTAACACATGACATTTACTTATATTAAATTTCATTTTCCACTTGGTGCTCCATTCGTATATTTTATTTAAATCCCCTTGCAGCTCCTCACAACTACTTATATTTGTTATTTGTCTCATAATCTTTACGTCATCTGCAAACATTGACATGTAGGAGTTTATGCCTATCGGTAGGTCATTCACGTACATAAGGAACATAAGAGGTGCCAACACAGATCCCTGTGGCACACCACTCAACTTTCCGCCACGATGAGTAAGTTCCTCTAATGTTGGTCCTCATTTCTCTATCTGTTAAATAGCTCTCCATCCATTTCAGCAAACTCCCCCTGACACATCCTATCGTCTCAAGCTTAGATAACAATCTCTTATGTGGAACCTTACCGAATGCTTTGGAAAGGTCTAAGTAGACGCAGTCCACCCATCCGCCTCTTTCTTGCAGTACATCTATCACCCTACTGTAGTAACATAACAGACTGGTAACACAAGATGTCCCTTCTCTGAATCCAAATTGCTTTGGCGTTATTATCTTCTTTCTCTCCAACATTTTCATCCATCTCTTCCTAATTAGCTTTTCACAAATCATGCATACAATACTAGTAGCCTAAGTGAAACTGGTCTATAGTTTAGAGGGTCCTCAGGGTTTCCATTCTTCTATATCGGAATGATATTAGCTCTTTTCCATTCAACAGGAACCTGTCCTTTATCTAAGGAAGCTTGAATTATGTCCCTCACTGGCTCCACTAATTGCTCTGCACACTCCTTTATAAGGTTGTCTCCCCTAAATGAGTTGCCGACCAAGGCTAATGAGTCCCATCCACCCGTTTGACTATTCCTTATTCGTCGGATTTTGTCCTCTTTTAGATCGGACACAAGCTGGAGTTCGGACATCTCGGAAAATCGGACATTTCGGACTGGGTGTCCCCCCAATTAGTCCGAAATAGCGAGGGTTTACTGTATGACTCCGACTCCACAACACAACACTATACCTAAACCCACTATACACCAAATAGCAAATTGCACTTTTTTCTATACACCATGGTGTCAAGGATTTAAGTTTACGTTTAGGCTGTGGGACCCGCAGAGGTCCGCTCTCGGGCGGCATAATATGTGGGGGTTGTGCATGGGAACTAGTGGTTGGGGACAGGATCAGGGGAAGGATCATGATTGGGTATGTAATAATTGGTAATCCTAGTTCTAAAAGAATCAAGATTTGGGCTATTAACTACATGATTCCACTCTTGGATGCTGCGAGGAAAAGATTATTGTCTAAATATGTCCGTGCTTGCCTGATATGTGCGGTATTCTAAGTTGTGGCTGCGTCTCGTAAATTGTATACTTGTAGAATAAAAATATATATATTTGTCTATGTTTACTAAGTTATTAGTGATTTTATATAACATCTGTTGTCTCTGTATTTGTCTTCTTGTTGTTGCAAGTGGGTCTAGTCTAATGTCTTGTTTGAGCAAAGTGACAGATGTAGTGTGTCTGTAATCACGTCTGATCCATCTTGCAGCTTTGTTTTGTATGGCCTCGAGTTTATTTCTGGCATCTAGCCAAAAACCTCTCCAACTTTTCTTCATCGTCTTTCCCTCCCCTTTTCCACTCTGATAGCACAACCATCACTTCTTCCTCTGACAAAGCTGAACTCTTTGCTCAAACTTTTGCCAGAAACTCTACCTTGGATGATTCCGGTGCTATTCCTCCCTCTCCACCCCCCTCTCTCCTACTGATGTCTAATATCCTAATCTCTTCTAAAGATGTACTTTCTACCCTCTCTGGGCTAAATATTAAGAAGGCGTACGGTCCGGACGGTCCTGTTGTACCTGTACTTAAAAACTGTGCTTCCGTGCTGACCCCCTGCCTAGGCAAACTCTTTCGTCTCTGTCTCTCCTTCTTGCTGGAAGTTTGCTCTCATTCAACCTGTCCCAAAGAAGGGTGACCGCTCTCAACCCTCCAACTATCGTCCAATTGCTCTCATCTCTTGTATCTCTAAAGTTTTTGAAACTATTCTTGCTTCCAAATTTCTTAAGCATTTCTCTTCTCATAATCTGCTCTCAGATCGCCAGTATGGCTTCCTTAACCTCTGAAGTGCGCATGGGGGTAATTGGAAACGTCCCCCTGTGCTGACGTATTTGAGGTGTTTCCGTCACTAAAATATTCATTGTGCCATTAATAGCATTAATACTTATCCATATGCGCCTATTATGGGTTGATTATAAAGGTATTAACCTGAAACAACAATAAAACGAGTGAAAACAGCGTTTGGATGGTCAAAATCGGAGATATAGCCCACGAGTTGTATAATGTATGGGTGAGGCAATCTGCTTTCCCGCCAATTTCCCCCAAGGCCACTGAGACACAGTCGATCGATACTCTCTCTCTCTCTCTCTTGCACTCGCTTGCCATCAGTGATGACAACACCCTGCTTGCAACTCGCTAATGTTAGCACGAAAATATACCTCAGAATAAGGGAATAACAGGGAAAATAGGTGATAACTGAAGGAGAGGAGGAAAGTGGGGAAGGAGGGGAGGTAGAGGACTGAGATTTTGCATGGCCCAGGGGCCAAACAAAAATAAAAATAAAAAAAATGTTTTTTTTCGATGTCAAAAGTTGACTTTTTTTTTCACTCACTCATAAGAGTCTCCCCGCAGTGCGCCGGGGGAACTCTTATGAGTCTCCCGGCAGCTCCCGAGTTAAGGGTCGCTCTACTGGTGATCTTCTTTCATATCTTACTAACTCTTGGTCATCCAACTTTCGGGACTTCGGTGAGACTTTTTCTATTGCACTAGACTTATCGAAGGCCTTCGATAGAGTCTGGCACAAATCTTTAATTTTCAAACTGCCCTCCATCTGTGCCTTTGTCTCTAATTTCCTTTCCGACCGTTCCATAGCTGCGGTTGTGGACGGCCATCATTCAATTCCTCATCCTATCAACTCCGGTGTTCCTCAGGGTTCTGTCCTATCTCCTATTCTCTTTCTCCATTCATATGCAGACAACTCTACTTTACACCACTCAATTAGTTTTCCAGAACGCCCCAGCCAGCAGTCCCTCAAAAGTAAACGTAATGAAGCCATAAAATGCTTATCTTCTGATCTAGCTTCTATTTCCGATTGGAGTAGAGAAAACCTTGTTACATTTAATGCTTCCATCAATTCATCCATCTTACTACCCGTCAGGAACCTCCTGAGGACTATCCCTTATTTATCAACAATACAAAAATCAACCCTTCGTCTTCCCTCAATGTTCTCGGTGTCTCTTTTTCTTCTGCTCTCACTTGGAAAGACCATATTACCAGTCTCGCTAAGGCAGCCTCCCAGAAGCTGGGTGTGCTCAACCGCCTCAAGGGGTTCTTTACCCCTGCGCAGCTACTTGCTCTGTACAGGGGCACAGTGCGTCCTTGTATGGAGTATTGTTCTCCTGTGTGGGGAGGATCCTCTCACACCGCACTCCTAGATAAAGTAGAAAGGAAAGCTTTTCGTATCATTAACTCCCGTCCACTCACCAATTCTCTGCAATCTCTCTCTCTTCACCGCAATGTTGCATCTCTCTCACTATTCTATCGCTACTACAATAATCAGTGTTCCTCGGAGCTTTCCCAGTGTATACCACCTCCTCTACGTAGGGTACGTAGCATTCGCCTTGCAACACAATCCCACCCCTACTCTGTGCAACTCTCCTACCCAAGAGTGAAACACTATTCTCAGACTTTCTTCTATTCAACTGCTGAGCTCTGGAACTCTCTCCCAGAATCAGTCTTTCCCTCTTCCTATGACTTAAATTGCTTCAAACTCCGTGTGTCCAGGCATTTTAGCTCGAACATCCCTTGATTTCGGCCCTGTCATTCTTTGAAATCTTGCCGGCTGATGGTGAGGGTGGTGGGGTCCATGCCGCCCATGTGGCAGGTGGTCGGGTGGTCCACTACCTCTTCCAGGAGAAGCAACGCCGTCCGGTGTTTAGTCGCCCAGCGGCGGTGACGAAGGCCATCAATGAGGCACCTTTTGGCAAGTATGCGGTTGAGGGAGAAGTGAGGGTTCCTGGGACGGGCTTGTCGGTGTGTGTGGGGCTACCGTGGAGCTGTCTCTCCTCCCTTCCCATGCCCCCGGAGAAGATGGTGAAGTTGGGCGACTGGGATGTCACCTGTAAGGTCTCTGCTTCACCGGCAAGTGGCCAGTATGTGTACGGTAAGGTTGGTCCTGTGGAGACTTCCATCCCGGAGAGTGACCTCTTGCAGTCCTTGAAGGTTCTGGGGTCTACACCGGCTGAACTGCTGGAGGTGCAACGGATGCGGACTCGGGCTGAAGGGGGTGACTTGGTTCCATCGTTCAAATGCCGCCTCCGCTTCTTGGGTTCTGAGCTACCGGACAGAGTGGCCATTTTGCATGTCAGTTTCCGGGTGAAGAGGTATACCTTCCCCTTCCTCCGGTGTTACAACTGTCATCACTTCTCCCATGGGGTCGTGTCCTGCAGGAACAAGGTCAGGTGTGCTACTTGTGGTGGGTTTCATCCGGCGAAGGCTAATGGGACGACGTGCCTTAACGAGGAGAGCTGTTTCTTTTGTGGTGGGCGGCACCGGGTGACGTCGGGGGACTGCAGTGTTCTACAGGCGGCCCGGGACCTGCATACTTCCTATCGTGGTGGCTGCCTTGGTTTGGAAGAGATGAATGGGAAGCTTAGAGACCTCAACCCTCGGCGTGGGTTCCGGGTGGCCCCCCCCCCCCTCCGTCTGCCCCGTCTCTGGTGGAGGCCCGGCGATTGCCTACGGGGTTGGATTGGAGCATGCAGCTGTTTGTAATCGCTTTGATGTTTTGGAGGATGAATTGGCCTCGGACGGGGTGCTGCCGGCTGAGGGGCTTCAAGAACTGGGGGTCACTCTTCGGCCCCTGTCCCCGGCTGCGGTGGTGTTTCATAGCGCTCAGTCACCTGTTCCCCGTCTCCAACGCTCTCCTCGCGCTTGTCGTGGTGGCCGCCCTGTCCCCTGCCAGCCTCCCGTCCCGGACCATCCCCCTGTTGGTGCCGCTCTCCAGTCTCAGCCACCCGCCAGTGCTGTCCCTGTGGATGACCTCACTGAGTCGGCCCACGCCGGACCGCCCTCCTGCCCCTTGTCCTATGCCGCCTGTGCCGCCCTTCGCCCTGCCGTTCCTCCTCGTCCTTCTGCTACTGGTGACTCCTTCCGTCGACTGCTTCTGGACGCCTTGGATTGGCTTGATAAGGGCACCTCCCTTCGTGACATTGCTATGGCCCTCGTTCCTCGGATGCTTGGGCTTTGGTTGGCAGCCTGAGGTCTGCTCGCTCCTGGCATAGTGTTTTTCAGTGTTTTATGTTGTGGTGTTCTAGTGAATCACTTGGTCATTCGCCCACAGGGCACTTCCATTAACAACCTTGTTCTGTGGCCAGTGTTTTTACTTTTAGCCCGCCGGGCCTTAACTCTCTTTTGTTGTGTGGCCAGTGGAAGCGAGGTAGGGCTGTACCAGGTGGTCGTCCCACCTGAGGTGCCCTTATAGTGAACAAGAACAAGAACAAGATATGCGGTCCTGAACAGTGAGGTCTGTTTTTTGTAATTAATACCTTTCAATTCAATACTCAAGCTGGTATAATCCTGTGTAGCGGGACGACCTGTACTTATATCTCAATAATTTGGTAATATTACAATATATGTTTACATTTTACATTCATAAATAGTCCACTAATATACTAGGTTAGGTTTTGGTTAGGTTAGGTTAAAGATATTGTTCAATGTTTTTGGGCGGGTGCCCAACTCCGAAAGGAGTTGAAATAGGGGAGCTATCCCTCCGCCAAAGGCGGCTTTCTAGGGCCTTTCCTAGCTGATGCTGAGAGGATTGGGTTCTAGTCATGTGGTGATGGGCTGGTCTATCAGAGTGAGAGCTGAGCGATCTCTGCCATACCCATAGCTTACTCTGACTGTTCCTTTTACTTATATATCTTCTAGATCTCAAGTGACGGCGTCTTTTCCGTTGATCGACCTCCCTACTGCCAACCTAAAAGTTGGCAGATTGGGAGCCAAAGCGTCACATTTTTCCCTTGCCCCTCAACTTTCCCTTCATAATTGCTGAGGGGCACAGGGCCTTGGGTGGGGCTTTGGTTTCCCGGGCGTTTCCGCGCCCTCCTCAGCTCCCTGCCTTAGAGTGGCTTCGGTCACCCGGGCTTTGTTAGTGGTAAGCAGGGAGGGTTTTGTGGGGGCGCTCTATGGCCTTGGCCTTGCTCGGGGCCTTGGGGCTGTTCGGCCAGGCAGCCTGGGGAACAACAACAACAACAACAACTTGTACGCATCACCTCGCTAATACTCTTTATACCTAAACGTCTCCTCAGCTCAACATTTGTTATTCTATCCTGTAGCCTGGCCCCACACATCCATCTCACCATTCTCATCTCATTACGCTCCATTCTGTTCACATCCTCTACTTTAATGGCCCATGTTTCTGAGGCATACATCATTGCACTTCTAACACATGAGGCATACACCTTTCCCTTCAGGGGGAGAGGCATTCTTTTCATGGTCAGGATTGGCATCAATTCTCTGAACTTCCCCCAGCCACACCTAATTCTAGCAACAGTGGCAGCCTCGGCCCCACCACCGGCAGAGATGGTATCTCCTAGGTAACAAAACTAGTTCACCAGCTCCAAAGACTCATTTCCAAAATTCACAGCCACAGGATCATCACTTAACACAAGCTCGCCTTTGCACACTACGCACTCAAATTTCTCTATTTCTGACTTATCCTTCGGCAGGGGCCCCTTTATTCTACTACAGCGCTTACTCCCATGGTGTACCCAACATCGACAGATGCTACATTGAATTGAGTTAACGCCCACTCCCTTTCCACACACTGCACATGGGTATGCACCGCTCTTTTCCACATTGCCTCGTCTCAATCTACAATGCATAACCTTGGTTTTGTTAATATTGACTCTTAAACCCTTGCTCGCCATGCCCTCTCTCCACTCTCTGAATTTGGCCTCAGCATCTTGCATACTGTCAGCTATTAGGACTAAATCGTCTGCATAAAACAGTTCCAACGGGAGTCCGCCTCTAAAAACTCTAGACAGCGCCTCCAAGACCATAATAAAGAGGAGGGGGCTTAACACTGAACCCTGATGGACTCCAACACGGACTGCGAACTCATCACTCAGTACACCCTTCACCCTCACCGAACTTCGCGAATCCTCATACATCTTCATTATCACACGCACCAGCCACTCTTCCACACCAAGTTTCCTCATACCCACTGTAGTTTGAATAGGTTTCATCCCTGGAATTCACCTTTAAGGGTAGTAAAGCACCCTTCCCAGGTGGAAATATTCTCAGGGATAGTTCAAAACTTGGCGGCCATCCAGGAAGGAGGCTCAGACGTCAGGGGCCCAGGAGGGGCTGCAGAAGGGCAACAACACCCAGGACTTGAGGATGGAAGGGAAGAAGAAGAGATGAACGATGGCACCCGGCTGGAAGATGACACATGGAGAAGTGAAGAAGCGAGGACGGAGGGGCCAACACCAACCCCAGAAGCTGAAGGTGGCCCTGGCATCGACGGAGGGGGCCCACACACTGTAACCCCGAAGAAAACCGAGGAGTTGCTGATGCCAGAACCGGCCACCGCGGATACAGCGTCCCTCAACCGTGTAGAGCCACGTGTCACAGGCCCAGGGAGCGACGGCCACCATCAAACAGCAAGGATGCAAGAATGCGCAGAGTGTAGTTGGTAGAGGCAGATGATCAGAAGATGATGAAGGCAGAGCAGGGTAGAATGGTGGAAGGGGATGAAGCCGGGGCGAGAGGCCGCTGAACCACCGACGCGGCAGACGACTCCCACGGACGTCCAACCGCTACCGCAGCCCAGCAGAGACTCCCAAAATAGTAAGTCCCGACCGTAAACAAAGCATTGCGTCCAATGAATCCTTCAACTTGACCTCCTCCTTCTTCTTGTTTTGAACGATGGGGCGGGCGTGATTCACCCAATAAATGGCACGAGTGTTACTCGCAAAAACGAAATACCGGCAACCTGTTCTTGCCCCTTTACAGATCAACATATATGAGGATGGCAATAAGCTGCCCCCCCTCAACCCATCGTGTATCCAATTTACCCCACAATTTCCCTTACCTACTGTAAAAGCATGATTCAACCAATAAATGGCGCCATTTGACGCCGTGTCTTCAGATTAATGAATAATGGGTAACTTAACCCTTTCACGCTTATGACGCAATTTTGAGCCTATTAGGAAAACTTTAAAGCCTTTGTTACCATCAGGGGTATTTAGAAACCTTTAGTTTAGTTACTTCAACCTCTGCAGTTGTCTTTGAGTTAGCTGTGGGCAGAAAACTAATTTTGGAGAGGTAATTATAAGAGTGAGAGAACTCTTATTTCTTATTGCTAATCTGGCAACCTCTGCGTCATAAAAACGTGAGAGTTAATGCAAATCCTCCACTCAAACCATGAAAAGCAACAATTGAACACGATATTCCTTGAATTTTTTTTAAAGAAAACTTGGTAAATAAAGCGGCTCTAGCTGTCTTGAATGCTACCGGTGAGGCAACCATTATTGTATCCAACAGTCGGTAACAAAACAAGATCATATTCAAGGACACTACATCGGCACTATTAGAAACAATTTATCAGGGAAAATAGGGACCAATAGACTCGCCATATTTTTCTCATTATAGTCCGCATGGAGAAATTTTGTTATCGAAAACTTGAACAAAAACCATTTTCACCGAAAAATAACCCCCAAAATAAGTCCCGACTGTAAACAAAGCATTCCTCCTTCTCCTTCTTGTTTTGTAGGGTGCGGCAAAAGCGCGATTCACCCAATAAATGGCACGAGCGTTGCAATCGGTTTTTGCCCCCTTACAGATAAACATATATGAGGATGACAATAAATCAACCCATCATGTATCCAATTTACCCCACAATTTCCCTCAACTACTGTAAAAACGCGATTCACCCAATAAATGGCACGATTTGACGCCGTATCTTCAGATTGATGGATAATGGATAAGGTTACAGTAAACCCTCGCTAACTCGGACTAATTGGGGGGAGACCACTTCCGAGAAGGCCGATTTTCCGAGATGTCCGACTTATGTCTGACTTAAGAGAGGGAAAATTCCGAATTAGAAGAGGAACATTCGCGTCAGAAGAAATTGAGATATTTTTATTTTTATTTTATTTTTTTTACATGTGAAATTCATCATAATAATGACAAATATGAACCTTATTATGTTTTCAGGGACAGTACAGTACATAGTAATTAATATTAACACAATAATTAAAAGGCACAGGCTTCAATTCATCCTAAAATCACTTAAAACCGAGTGAGAGAACATTGTAAACCGGACACAAAACCCGTCCAACTCGGAAATTTCCGAGATATACAGGGACATTTCCGAGAGGCCGATGCCATTCCGAGAAGTGCGGGTTTCCAACTAAAAAGAGTCTGAGTTAGCGGGGGTTTACTGTATGCAAATCCTCCACTCAAACCATGCAAAAAAAACAACTATGAAACAATATATTACTTGAAGAAAGAAACAAAAAACATGGTAGGCTAAATAAGACCGATGTAGTCTTGTTGAATGTTACCCAAAACAATTTACCAACAGCTGGCCGTGGGATGCAATATTGGGTTGAGGGGGGCACCCTCCATGACTTATTGTCATCATTATACAGTATGTATTACCAGCAGGGGTCAAATAATAGCTGGCCGTGGAATAATTTCATAAAAAAAAAAAAAAAAAAAAAAAAAATTAGGCGCGATTCAGCTAATTTAATTGAGAGCGTGTGACTGTAAACAAAGCAGACGGTACGCCAGCTAACACAACCCTTACCAAGGAAAATATTAATTATTTAAAATTTACAAGAAAAATCAATAGGCTACAGTAACTAATTTTAAATTCTGTTATGCATGGATTATTTGAGCATTGATCATCCAAAGGTGGTATTCATGTTAGTGGAAACAAAGAGGTGATTTCCCAGATGGAACCCAGCAGTTTTGTACGAGCCTTGGTTCCAGCGCCATCTTCCTACCTCTAGAATCCATGTCGGAGTATTAGAAGCAACAACTGCTCATAATTACAGTGCCGTACAATATACAGTACTTGTTCGGCCACACTTAGAATACGGCGACACTGTTTTTTTTTGTTTTTTTTTCCCTATGTGAATGAGGGAGACAAAAGGCATAACTGCCTGCAACGAGTGCCTACTCGAGTGCCAACGAGTAACCTAACCTAACCTAGTATTCATGTAGTAATGACAGGGGGCAAATAGCAGAAAATATAGCGTCCAAATGGACGGGAACGTAGGCCTAAGTGCGACCGCGGCGATCGCCCTATGTAAACAATGACGACCATACGCCCGAACTCTACATCCATCCCCCCCAAAAAACAGCAAACGTAACTATAACGTCGAGCGTCATGTCAACAAACCGACGATCGGAAGAGGCGGTAGCCTAAACTCCTAATTTTCGGCCCAAACGCGCTTCTGTATTCTCGTCGAAAACCACATTTAAAAAGTTTCCATTACTAGCCTATCCTAGTATCAACCAGAAAAGGGTGTACAGTAGTCAGTAGGTTGTTGATGGATGCGTGGTCGCAGCGTGGAAACCTAAATTAAATCTCTAATAGGCCTAAATACCTGGTGACTGGTGGTACCTGTCAAATGCGCGCGCTTTCAGTAAAATTCTAGTGCAGATCCACAGGGCTGACCTTTGTATCGGTACTGGCTCAGAAAAGAGACGAAGAAGAAAGATATAAAACTTTGTATATAAAACAAAAAGGTAAAGTACAAAAGGAAGTTAGGGAAGCTATCTATGCACATGAGAAAAAACTAACTAAAGAAATAAAAGATAGTGGGGATACAAGTAAAAAGATGTGGACACATATAAATAAACTAAGAAATAAAAATGTAAGCCAGAAGAATGAATTACAAATTTATAATGATCAAGGGAGGCAATTAACAGATGTAGAAACAGCTGAGGAGTTAAAGAATTTCTGGAGCAATATATATAAAATGCATGAGAATAAGATTGACGAAGTATGGAATCAAGATATTCAGAATCAATATAGAGAAGATAGGGAGAGAGAAATGCAAGACAGACAAGGGGGGGAAGTAAGAAAAATAAGAATAGGAGTACCAGTAGTTGAAGACCATAACTATAGTACCGGTATCCATACAGTAACAGTAACAGAAGAGTTAACGGAGCACATGGATATGGGTTTTAAGATTGATAATTATATTAAATATATGGATAAACCCAAAATAACTATAGAAGTTAAAAAGAGTTTGAAGAAGTTAAAAAATAGGAAAGCAGCTGGGTTGGATTCATTAAAACCTGAGTTTTATAAAGCTATTATTCAAAGTGATATATGTTTAAAGAAACTGACAAGCTGCTTTAATAGAATCTTAGATACTAGCATAATACCAGAAGTTTGGAAAAAATCAAAGACCGTGATGATACCAAAAATAAGTAAACCAAAGGTGAATGAATTAAGACCATTGGCACTTACAGATGTATCATATAAATTATTTATGACAACTGCAATTAAAAATAAAATAGAAGAACATGTAACATATAATAAAGAGGTTAGAGAGACTCAAAGTGGATTCACAAGTAAAGGCAGAATAGAAAATAACCTCTTTATCTTGAAGTACTGTATACAAAGAGCTTTTGAACTAAAGAAACCACTAATTGTCATCTCTATTGATTTTTCTAAAGCGTACGATTCAGTAAGAAGAGAGAAGATGATTGAAGTGTTAAAGGAATATAATATAAATTCAGATATAATTAATGTAATAAGTAAAGTTTATATTGATGACAGCACAATTATAAATAAAGGTTATAAAAATGAAACACAGATTCAAAGTCACTAGTGGCATTAGACAGGGCTGCACGGGATCGACCACACTTTTTAAACTTTTAACTTATGAAATTATAAAAAACTTGGAAAAAGAAGGAGGATTCACAGATGAGTTTTTTAAAATAAAGGCGCTATTCTATGCTGACGATGGTCTACTTATGGCACATACAATAAAAGAGGCTGAAAAAGCAATAGAAGATCTAATTAAAATAGGAAATGAATGTGGGCTAAACATAAATAAAAACAAGTCATATATTAATATTTAATATGAAGGAGAAACCAAACAATATCAAAGAAATAGAAGTAGTTAAGCAGATTAAGTATTTAGGAATAAAAGTAAATGATACTAGAAATTGTTTCTAAGACCAGAAATCTGAGGCAATAGGAAAAGCGAATAGAATGGCTAATATGACCTATCCGGTAATAGCACAAAGCTGCAACAAAATTCTAATTGGTAAAACATACTGGAAGAGTGTGGTGCTCCCGTCGGTCCTGTATGGCTCAAGCATAATAGGATTTACAAAAACAGAAATAAACAAGTTACAAAATATTGAAAATAGGGTATTTAGACAAATATTAGGGGCACCGAGATATGCACAAAAAGTGACCTGAGAGGGGAGATAGGAGCATCCACAATGGAAGCAAGAATTATGGAAGGAAGTATAAAATATTTAAAATATTTAAGAGGAGAAGACAGTAATGATTTACTTAGAAGAATAACAGAAGAAAAATTAAACAACAAAAAAGGTCCATGGACAATGGAAATTAGAAAATATATAAAAAATTTAAATTTAGGAGAAACAGATTTAGCGAGTATACTGAAGGAAGAAATTAAGAAGAAAGTTAAATATTGGGATACAAGGAAATGGCAGGAAGAGCTAGGGGAGAAAAGCAGTTTAGAAATATACAGGGCCTTTAAATCAGAAATAAAGGGAGAAGAAGAACTTTATGATAATACAGAAGCTTCAGTCATATTATATAGGTGTAGAACGAATAATTTAAATTTAAGAGACAGGAACAGGCATGTAGGAGGAGATATAAAATGCTTACTATGTAATGCTGAGATAGAGGACATCAAACACTTTATTTTATGGTGCCCTATATATATAGAGGAGAGAGTAAAGGAAACAGCGCTACAACAACCTTACGTTGAGGAGGAAAACCAAGTGATAGGAAATCTACTGTTCAAAGAAGAAAACCAGGAACGAGTGAAGAAGATGTTATATGGTATGTAGAGAACAAGAACCAAGAAAATGAAGGAGCTGGAATAAGAAGAAATAGATTATAATGCAACATATAGAAAAAAGAAAAAGAAATACAATATAATGTAACAGAGCACGTCACAAAAGGAAAATTACAAGAACCTCTCAGGGAAGTGCCGTTGTTAAGGTATTACTTCCCGAACAACATCTGATCTGATCTGACGTTAGTAGGAGGGAAAGTTTAGAGTAGAAGGATAGTTTAAGAGACATTTTTTTTTTTTTTTTTGCTATAAACCCCCCCCCCCCCTCCCCCTCACCTCCGCTCCCCCCCTCCCCCCTCACCCATTTCTCTTCCTCCACATTTTCTCCAACATCCTCTTCACCATCTCCATGTCTTGTGTTTCCATCTCCTGTGTTAACCCCAATAGCGCCCCTACCCCTCTATCTTCTCTCTGCTTAATCTCCTCCCACCCCCTCTCCCCAACTCTATTCCTCATGTACCTCTCCAACTCGTCTCTCTCCTCATTATATCTTGTACATTCCGTTACTATGTTTTCTACATCCTCCACTATTGGGTCTCCTCCCCTTTCACATTGATTGCAGTGCGGTCCCACTCCATTCCATCTCCTTGTTCTGTCATTCGTCTCTAGCGATCCTGTTCTTGCTTTAAATAGTAGTTTCGATCCCCATCCTCCATCATAGAATAGTTCTCTAGCTGGTTTTTCCTTCTCTCTATAATATGCCAGCGTGGCTTTATTTTCTACCCCCTCCCTCCACTTTCTTCTCCCCTCCTCCTTTATCCCTTTCTCTATCTCTCTGACACATCCCCTCCCATTTTCTAGTATGACCCACTCCTCTCTCTCTCATTTCGTTTTCTAAATTCCCCTCCCACCCGGTCCTGTTTTATATTTATCCTCCCCAATCTTTTTTTGCACTCTCTGTTCCATTTACTTTGCTCGCTCGCCCATCTGTATACCTTTCCCGGCCACCTACCTTCCTCCATCCCCTCTAGCCTCACTTTGTACTTCCCTTTCGCTTTCCCAATCCTTTCCTCAAACGTACTCCACCCCATCTCCCCTCGGATTGCTTCTTGTGCTACGTATTTATTTGCCCCCAATCCTGTCCTCCCGATTTTATTCTGTACCGTTTCTAATTTCTTCGTTTCCGCCTCTGTTGTTTCTACCGCCTCTAAGCCGTACATTATTGCAGGTACTCCTAATCCTTTCCACAGCCCTCGCACTATTTCATAGCTATTTGCTCTTAGCCTTGTCGCGCTCCATAGTCTCCCATTCTATTGTTGCATTTGTCCAACCTTTTCACTTTTCGCCTTCTCAAACCCTTTCTCCGTAATCGTTACCCCCAGATATTTATACTCCCTTGTCTTCTTCATTCTGTTTCCTTCCAGTGTCCATTCCTCGTCTTCTTGAAGCTCTCCATTCATTTTCATCACCTGGCTCTTTTCTTTACTAAATCTTACTTCAAGTTCCTCCCCGAATCTCATTGCTTCCTCTAGTAGTCTCTGCAACCCTCCTCCCGTTTCTGCCATCAGAACTACGTCGTCAGCAAACAGCAGTACCCCGTCTTTCCTTGTTTATCTGAATCCCCTCCCCCACTCTTTTTATCCTCTGTGTCATTTCTTCCATATATAACGCAAATAATAACGGCGATAATACGCACCCCTGCCTTACCCCCCTCTTGCTTTCTACCCATCCCGTTTCTATATTTCCTAGCGCGTACTTCGCTTTTGTTCCTTGGTACATCGATGTTATGATGTTTATATACTTTTCTGGTATTCCACTCCTTGCCATTATTTTCCACAGCAGTTCCCTGTTTACTCTATCATATAGGCTTTCTCTATATCCAGGAATGCACAGTAACCCATTTTTGTCTCTCTTTTCATTTTCCCCATCACTTCGCTTAGTATATAGATATTATCTGTCCCCCTCCTGTCTCTTCTGAACCCATTTTGCTCATCACTTATTATTCCGTTTCCCTCTATGGCTCTATTCATCCTTTCCTTCAATATCCCGCAGAAGAGTTTCCCTATTGTGTTTGTCACTGTCACTGGCCTGTAGCTTTTCATTTCCTTCTTACTCTTGTACCCTCCCTTGTGCAATAGTGTTACTCTCGCTTCATTCCATCTTTCTGGTACTCTCTCATTTCCCATTACCTCATTAAACATTTTCTTCAGCCTTCTTGCCATTTCTTTCCCCCCCCCCCCCACCCCTCTATGTACATTTCATTTGGTATCCCATCCGGGCCGGTCACCTTTCCCTTTTTTAGTGCTTTGATCCCTCTCCTTACTTCTTCTATTGTGAGCTCCCTTTCCATTTCCATCTTATCCTGTTCTGGTAGCCTTCTCTCTCTCATTTCCAAGTTCCATTCCCTCTCCTCCCCTTGTTCATTTACTCCCCCTATTTCCTCCCAGTATCGCTTTATTTCAATCTTTATTTCTTCTTCTGTCTTTATTATTCTATCTCCCACTAGTTCCACGCTTTCTTCCTCTCTACCGGTCTCACCTCTTAACATCCTATACCACTCCTTTTGGCCCTCTTTCCCCTTGCAATTCTGATCTTTTCTACTTCTTCTTTCTCGTGTTTTATCATTGCCTCTTGTATTAGTATTTTTACCTTCTTCCTTTCCTCCTCGTATGCCCTTGGCACATAGCTTAGGCTATGCTAGTTCATACTTAGCTTACCATTTACCATTAGGCTACCAAGCGTAGGCTAGCAAAGAACAGGTTAGGCTAATTGATATCATTAAAGCACTACAGTAAGTAATAGGGCCTAGAAACAATTTATTAGGGAAAATATGGACCTAGCCTTAATAGCCTAGGGCTAGGCTATACTCTATAGGGCCATAGGCCTAGGCTAGACTTGCCATATTTTTCTCATTAGGCCTAGCTTATAGCCTAGTCCGCATGGCGGCATGGAGGAATTTCGTTATCGACACTTGAAAAAACCCGAATATCCTAGCCTACACCGAAAAATAACACCAAAATAATAAGTCCTGACCGAGGATGACAATAAATCAAGGGGGGTGAGGGCGCCAACGCCCCCCTCAACCCCTCGTGTATCCAGTTTACCCCACAATTTCCCTTACCTACTGTAAAAGCGCGATTCATCCAATACATGGCGACATTTGACGCCGTATCTTCAGATTGATGAATAATGGGTAGGCTAAGTTAAGGGTTAATGCAAATCCTCCACTCAAACCATGAAAAACAATAAAACACTGGGCCTAGGCCTTGAAAACAATATACAGAACACTTGGTAGGCTAAATAAGGCGGCTCTAGCTGTCTTGAATGCTACCGGCTAGTTTACTTGGTTATTCTTGGTGCTAATTTACTAAACAGTAGCCTAACTAAAACCTGTAGAAGTCGAGGTCAGGTCAGGTCAAGGTATTGAGAGATAGGCCTAAGCCTTTACAACGGCACCTCGTCGAGTTCTTGTTCTTGTTTGTTGATTATAGGGCTGTGTGGGCAGGCCCAATTAACCGTGCCGGAGACCATCACAGGTACGCAATCACAGGCGGCCGAGACGACCCGAACGCCGCAGGAAGACTTTGGTGTGCTGGAGCACCTGGACACGGAGGGCCGGGTCCAGTCCACTGCCCCCCAACAGGACGGGGAGGGTAAAGTTGGAGACCCACAGGAGCGGAGGCTGCAGCGGAGGAGGGTCCTATGGGAATAGAAGCGAGGGCAGTGAAGCAGGAAGTGCTCTACCGTTTCATCCACCGTCCGGCATCACGGGCAGAAAGGGTCAGGCACCAGTCGCAGACGGAATAGGTGAGAGGCCAGTCCAACATGACCTATGCGGAGACGGACCAGGGCAGTGTCAAGGGGGCGGAGGGGGCAGCGGGACCACGGGTGAGGGGAAGAGTCTAGCCTGTACTGACCAAGGGCAGTGCGGGAGAGCTCACCTCTGAGGGAGGCATCCCAGAGCGTCTGGCATTGGGCAAAAGCTAGCCTGGCAACTGAGGAGGGAGGGAGAGGGAGGGGTTCAAGGGCAGGGGAGGAGTGGGTAAGGGAAGCCGCAGCATCAACAATGACGTTACCCCGGATACCAACAACAACAACAACAACATGGGAGGGAACCCACTGAAAATGGAGGGAAAAACCGGACTGCCCAAGGGAGCAAAGGAGAGAATGGGCCTGAAAGACAAGGTAGCGATGAGACACCGGGTGCTGGGAGCTGAGTAGGGCAAGGGAGGATAGTGAATCTGAGGAAACTACTATTGACTGTGGGGGGAGGAAATCACGAATAAAAAGTAAAGATTAAAGGATGGCATATAATTCCGAAGCAAGAACTGAGTGGAAACCGGACAGCCGCCAAGCCCGACAAAGGGAAAGACGAGGAAAAGGGAACGGGAGCGGAGAGGCCAGGAGGGAGCATGACGCAAGACGGGGGCATGAGAGATGAGGATGCTATAAGGATGAGCAGGTGAGAATGACAGGGCACGATGGAGGGTGATGACGGTCCATAGCAAGGGGAAGAAGACCCGCCTCCGCGTGGAGAGAGACCGCCGGCGACAAACGGAAGGCCCCCAATGCGATGCGGAGCGCCGTGTGCTGCACCACATCCAGCCGTTTGAGTACCGTGGGGGAGGCTGAGCCGTAGACGGAGCTACCGTATCAAATTTTACTGAGTACATACGCCGAATAAAACCGTAGGAGGACTTCCCGATCCGCGCCCCAACGAACGCCCGGCGCCCGCCAAGCTCTTCATGATATCGAGCCGCTTCATACATGACGATTGCAAATACTCGATATGATGCTTCCAGGTTAAGATGGGGCCATTGAGTCGGAGTCCCAAGAAAGTATGCTGCGTACGGAACGGGACCGGCGTACCCGCGAGGAGGAGGGAGGGGAGCTTCCGCTGGAGGGTGAAGCACATCAAGGCGCACTTCTGCGCATTGACGGCAAAACCCCAGTCCGCAAACCACCGGAGCAGTTCATCCACCCCGGCCTGCAGGCCCACCTGCGCCTCTAACAGCGTAGGAGCCGTGCAGACCAAGGAGAGATCATCCGCATATGCCAAAAGAGACGTACCAGGGGGACGGGGGAGGTCAGACAGGAGGCGATTAAAACAAAATGGACTAAGGCCCGAGCCCTGGGGGGCCACACGACGGACGGGACGCTGCGAGGACAGCGCCCCCCCCAACCGAGACCGAGAAGGAGCGACCCGACAGAAAACTGCGCATCCAAAACAATGGAACACCCGAGACACTCATACCAGAGAGTTTGTATAAGATGCCCTTATGAGAAGCAGAGTCAAAGGCACCCGCCACATCCACAAAGAGGGCTAGCATGACCCCACGACATCTATAAGTGTCGTGTACCAGGTGCTCCAGCTGTAGGAGGACGTCCAGCGTTCCCCGGCCAGGACGGAAGCCACACTGCTCCTCCAACAGCGCACCCCGAGACTCGGCCCACCACTGCAGACGAGCACCAACCAGCCGCTCCATGAGCTTACCCACACATTGCAGGAGCACAATGGGGCGGTAACCAGAGGGGCTGGAGAGATCTTTCCCGGGTTTAGGGAAAGGGAGGAGGATAGACTCCTTCCAAGCACCCAGGAAGACCCCAGCTGCCCAGCTATGATTGAAGAGATCCAACAAGAGAGAGCGGAGGAACTCATAAGGGACCAGGTCAGGCCCGGCAGCTTTACGGGGCGAGAGAGCCGAGAGGGCAGAGGAAAGTTCTGAGAAGTGAAGGGAAGAGAGACCAGGGGGGGGGGGGGGAAGGAGAAGCCTCCGCCAGGCAAACAGCGGCCGCCAGGCGGGCCAAAGCAGGGAGAGGGACAGGAGTGCTAAGCAGCGAGGAAAAGAAAGAAGCAAGGAAATCGGCCTTGGAAATATCAGACAGGAGAGCCACGCCATCCCGGCGAAGAGGAAAGGAGAAAGAGGAAGCACGACCCTTCATAGAGGACAGGAACCTCCACGTGCGTGTGGCAGAGGAGGAGAAGGAGAGAGAAGAGACAAAGGATGACCAGGCCGAGCGGCGCGCGGCTACCAAGACACGGGTACACTCCGCGTCCAGGCGCCGGTACCGTAGCTTGTTCGCCTCGGAGAGACAGCGACGCCAGGCAGACCATGCCTGACGCCTGGCCTTCACCGCCCCGCGACAAGCATCGGTCCACCAAGGCACCCCGCAACGGGGCACCCCACGACAGTCGGACAGAGAGAAAGCCTGGCGGCCGGCGGAAACCAGCCACGAAGAAAAGGAGCCCGCCGCCACCTCGAGGGGGAGGCCTACCGCTGGGCAAGGGAGGGAGAGAGCCTCCTCAAACACCAGCCAGCCCCCCCCCCCTCCGAAAAGCGCCACCGAGGGCGAGTAGGACAGGGAAGATTCAGGAAAGGACTGGAAACCCAACGACAAGAGGTAAGTGATCGCTACCAGGTAGGGACCAAGAGAATAGGCCGCACCCTGAAAAGGGGCTTCACCCAGGCACAAGTCTAAAACGGAGGCCAAACCAGAGTGAGGATCAAACCGGGTATGGAGACCGGAGGGAGACAGAAGAGAGAAACAGGCAGAGCCGAGAAGAAACTGGAAGAGGGAAGAGCCAGAGGCATTACGGGAACGAAGCGGAAGATCCGGTTCCCAACATCTTTGCCTGGCGTTAAAATCACCCACGACCAGCGCCGGCGAGGGGAGCTGGCCGAAGTAGTGATCAAGTTCAGCAAGAGAGACAGAGAGACAGGGATTATAAACCAACAAAACCGAGGACCAACCTCTCGTCAACTCAAGGCGAAGCGCCAAGACCTCCAGTATACCTCCCCTGAACGGCTGCAGGGGGGAGGGGTTGACATGGTACGTCTTCACGGACCATGATTGCTAACCCACCCCCAACCCGCCTGGGCCGGTCCGCACGAAGGAGGGAGTAACCCCGGAGACGAAAACGCATGGCAGGGGCAAACCACGTCTCACAAATTCCGACCACGACGGGTCGCAGCCCGTCGAGGAAAACCTTGAAATCCTGAGATTTCCGGAGCAACGAACGGGCATTCCAGAAAACCAAATAGAGGCTACGAGGAAGAGAGACTATGAAGAGACCGAGAGACTGAGAAACTGAGGCATGAACTGATCACATAATTATATCCTGAGGGGCAACACCAGTGAGATAGGAGGAGATAGCATCAATAAGTAAGCGGAGGAGAGCCTCCAAGGAGACAGTGGGAGACGAACCAGAAGCATCAGGAGGAGAGGAGGGGCGAGCAGAGGTAGGAAAGGATGAGCGACAAAGGGGCAGACGATCCGGACGGCGGCGGGGGGAGGCGTCCAACTCCGACGGGATGGAGACGTCGGACAGCATGTCCGAAATACCCGATCGATCCCGAGCGACGGACCGGCAGGGGCGCGGACTGGGAGAGCGAGCGACACGATCACGAGGCGGGGCGGGAGGGCGATGCGCAGCCTGCGAGTACGACCACAGGAGAGACGGCGACCCAAGGCGACGCGACGGAACCACCATCGACTCATCCTCATCCGGGGCGGCGAAAGTGGCAAAGCGATTCGTGAGCGGGACATCCAGACAACGGGTAGGGGACCACCGACGGAGTCGTGGAGCTCCCTGCGGCGGCGGGGGCCCCAGCGGACCGCGGAAAGGCGCCGAGCCAAGGCGCAACGACGACGGATGAGGCGACGCCGCGGGCCCCCGGGGTTCAGCCGCCGAACGACGATACCGGGCCGGAAGCGCGCGCAGGTCGCGGTTGACGTCGAGTACGGAGGCCCCATCCACACGAACCGCACGGTGAAGCTCCACCGCTCTGACATAAACCGGGCACGTACGAGACACGACACGGTGATCGCCGAGGCACAGATAGCATAAAGGGTCCAGCGCGCACCGCGCGCTCCGCGGATCGGAACCGGTGACCCCCGCTGCACTACGAGCACCTGACCGAGCTCCTGCAGGAATTGGACCCGTGACCGAACTGGTGGCAGTCGTAACACCTAAGCATGGGGAAATGATATTGGGAGACGGGATACGAAACTGAGCCAAATTCGAGACGGACCGGGAGCGGACCCTTAAACATGAGGCGGACAGTGAGGGATTTGGGGGGATCATCAGGGCCCGGGAAGCTAGCAGGAAGGCGATGAACCTCCAGGAGGGAACAGGGGGCTCCTGCCCCCGAGCCCTCAAGGACCCGTAGGCCAGTTAACAATTCCGCCGAGGTAATAACCCGGTCCACAGGCCCAATCGTACCATAGGAGACTGAGGAATCTTGGAGATCGCGGACCCGGCGACACCGGACCTCCCACTCACCCAGGGCCGTCAGTGCATCCACGGAGGGCGATACCCAGGAGACATCGGCCTTCCCGAGACGCACCACCAGCGTCTTCCCACCACCCCTACATTCCACAACCCCCTGCCCATCCCTGCAGAAGCGCCCGAAAGGAGAAGCATCCACAGTCCGGGAAACCTTAGACGGATTGCAAAATGCGGGGACCCCAGAGACAGGATTGATAAACGTAACAAGCGGGGGAGACTCACCTGGAGGGGGGGCCGGCACGGGCACGGCAGAGGCCTTGTGCTGCTTCACCGTACTAACCTGCTCACCACCACAATCCGGCGAGTGATCCCTGGTCCGCTTTTCCCCAGCCAAAGCCGAAGCGTCCATCGGAGAAACAGTAGTAGTGGCCACCCCACCACCCTCCACAACAGTGGACATGGCTAGAACCTCTACGAGGCCCCAGCCAACCAAGCACACACCCACACACAAAGGAAAAACCGTGAGTGGACAGGAAAGAGAGTAGGCACGTCCACACTCTCCAAGAACCACACCGCCGGTCAATAGAGATATCAGGAATTATTTGTTTCGAAAATCCGAAATTTTTTCGAATGTCAGAAATTGAAGTTTTTTTTCTTCTTCTTCTAAGTCGGCCGCGTATCACCTCGTCGAGTCGTAGTTGTTGTTGTTGTTGTTGGAGTTACAGGGCCACTCGAGCACGTCACCGCGCCCGCTCCAGCCCTTCCTTCGTAGGCGCGGAGAGGCCATCGACTACAAGTGCGTCAGGCGCCCAGTCGCTGTGAGGAAGCTGCAGAAGCGGAGAATCACGGCACGTCTCATCTCCGCAGGGACCCCCCCGGCCTCCGAGGATCGTTGGCAGGGAGAGCGAGGTGATGCCGAGGAGTCGAAGGCGGCCTGCGAGAATAGACCGCTCCACGTAGAAGCGAGGACATCTCAACACATAGTGCTCAATAGTCTCCGGCTGACCACACCACCGGCATGCATCACTACCCAGGATACCCAACCGCCGGAGGTGGCCAGAGAGCGTGGTATGGCTGATGCGTAGCCTGACCAGGGTCACGTCCAGACTGCGGAGTTTGTGTCTCGCCCAGGGTTGGGGAGATGAGTCTACCCGATATGTGCCGAGGGTAGTGGCTGGTAAAGAACATCGCAGGGTGGAGTTCCATCAATCCATACATGCCCGACGAACCACCATCTGATGGGACCGCAGATCAGCATCCAAACTCTTACAGGATGTCAATGAGTGAGCCATGGCCGCGCCCCTGTCTGCTATGTGGTTCCCCCTGATCCCGCAGTGAGACGGAATCCATTGTAAATGCACAGGCCATGGTGAGTTGGAGAGGTGAAGAAGCAGCGACTGTATCTTGAAGACGAGGGAGGCGTGCGACGCAGGGCGATGAGACTGCAGCAGACGAAGAGAAGACTGGGAGTCAGAGTAGACGACCACCTGCTGACTGGACAAGTGGACGCTAATGAAGATAAGGGCTTTATATATGGCAAAAAGCTCCGCTGTCAGGATGTGATGATGCCCGGAGAGCCGCCAAGTCTGGCATAGTGCGAGCTCCTCGTAGTAGACTGCAGCTGTCGAAGAAGCCGGGGGGATGAAGGATCCATCGGTGAAGACAGGGGAGAAGCCAATGTAGCGTGTGGCTGACAGCTCCCGAAAGTACCCCTGTGCCATGACCGCACACTCTGACTTCTTAAAGCTGCGATGGAATGTGTGGCGTACCAACCCGGAGAGACAAACCCAGGGCGGCGCTGGGGAGACAGAAGGTACCGGCATCGGGCTCGGAGGGGCAATTCCGAGAAGGCTGTAAGTCTTGAGTCCACGAACCAGGAACGGGCACCGGCACTTTACTGGCCAGAGCTGGGAGGCCAGCCCCACCCCTGACGACCTCAATAATCTGACTAGAGGATGGGCCTCAGGCATGCGTGCTACTCTGGACATCCAACTGCAGTCAGCCATCGCCCGGCTCCAGACCATGGGCAGGATCCCTGATTCCGCCTCCAGGGAAACAACGGGGGACGAGCTGAGCGCCCCCAGCGCTATGCGGAGAGCCGCATTATGGATGGGATTCAATCGTGCCAACACTGTGTCCGAGGCTGACCCATATACTACACATCCATATTTCAACTTGCTCCAGATAAAAACCTCATAAAACTGAAGCAGGGCGTCACGAGAAGCACCCCACTTGGTGTGTGTAATGCACTTCATGAGGTTCAGTCGCTTCATGCAAGACTCGCGTAGATGATCAATATGGGCCCCCCAGGTGAGGATCGGTCCATTCAACCGGAGGCCCCGGAACACATGGCTAGTGCGATACGGTAACAGACTGCCCACCATGTACAGCCTCGGTAAGCCAGGAAGACGAGTTTTCTGAGTGAAACACATTACGGCGCTCTTCTGCGTATTCAACCGTAATCCCCATTCTGAGGCCCAATGGAGCAAGTCGTCAATAGCAGCCTGAAGACGGGCCTGGGCTTCCGGAAGGGTGTCTGCCGCACATACCAAGGAGATGTCGTCCGCATAAATCAGCACGGATGTGTCGGCAGGGCTGGGGAAATCGGATATCAGGGCATTGTATAAGGGGGGGCTGAGTCCCGACCCGTGGGGGGTGCCGCAGTGTGTGGAGACCTTACGGGACCTGGCCTCCCCGACCGACACTGAGAAGGATCGCCCCTTCAGGAAGCTGTAGAACCACCGAAGTACCGTTCCACGAAATCCCATGGCACCAAGCTTGTATACAATGCCCATGTGTGACGCAGCATCAAAAGCCCCCTCAACATCTATGAACGCCACCAGAAGGACATGCTTATGACGGTATGCGTTGTGGATGTGGTACTCCAGCTGCAGCAGTACGTCGATCGTCTCACGGCCAGGTCTAAAGCCGCAGAGAGCGTCGCCCAGGAGTCCTCTCGTTTCCAGCCACCAAGAGAGACGCATGTTGACCAACTTTTCCATAACCTTGCCAACGGCCGATAATAAGCATATCGCTCTCCTTGATGACGGCTGGGCCGGATCCTTACCAGGCTTGGGGAAAGGGAGAAGGAGAGCATGCCTCCAACATTGCGGGAAGAGTCCTGCCTGCCAGCTACCGTTGTAAACTCCCAGCAGCACCTCTCTGGCCCCTGAATGCAGGTGGTGCAACATCTCATAGGCCACTTCATCCGGACCCAACGCCTTACCCCGAGGGAGGGAGCATAATGCATCATCCAGCTCCTGGGCGGTGAAAGGTGCGGCAAGAGCAGTAGGCGCGGTAGGGGAGTCAGTATAGCGGGCGATGGACGACTCGAGGCGATCAGACACTGGTAAAGGTTCAGGAATAGCGAACTTTTTTTCAAAGAAGGCCGCCAATGAATCCGCTATCACCTGACCATCGCTGACTAGCTGCCCATCAATCCGAAGGGGGCACGAGAGATTCACATGCGTCCCATTCATTGATTTAACAAATCGCCACGCCCTCGTACAAGAGCCTGTAAACCTCAGGGACGAGCAGAAGGACCCCCAGGCATGCCTCCGAGCCACCAACAAAATCTTCATGCACCTAGCATCAGCCCGACGATACGCCCTCTTCTTCGCGGCACAGGGGTGACGTCTCCAATCCCTCCATGCACGACGGCGAGCTTGGATCGCTGCAGCACACTCCGGTGACCACCATGGAACAGCATGTAGGGGTGATGTGGAGGGTCTAGTCCTCTTGAAGGCCTGGGAACCCGCCTGCACCAACACCTCCGAAACCCCCACTGCCGCCTCCTCCAATGAAGATGAAACCTCAGTCTGCTCCAATAGCTCCGATGCTGCAGTACAGTACTCAGGCCACGCAGTGTCTACGAATTTCCAGCGAGGACGAGCCCGTTGGGACTCCTGTACCCGGACACTCTGCACATGCAATAGAATTGGAAGGTGGTCACTGCCCATGTACGGCCCAGTCGTAATTGATGCCCCTTGAAACTGAGGGGAGCCGAGGCAAAGGTCCAAGGTCGAGTGATTCGCGGAATGCGGATCTATCCGCGTGGGGAGTCCTGGAGGCGTGAGCAAGGCGATGTCCGGGGATTGCAGCAGCAGGTCAAATAAAGCAGACCCCGAGGAGTTCCGAGATGCCCGCGGGGCGACAGGATCCCAGTAGGCATGACGTGCATTAAAGTCACCGTAGATGATGCATGGATGCGGCAGTTGATCGACGTAAAACCGGTATTCCTCCACTGTCACACTCTTGCAGGGGTTGTAACAAACGAGGACTGTAACCCATCCCGTCTCTAGTGCCACCTTGGCCGCCAAGACTTCCAAGACCCCCCCACGAAAACGCTGGAGGGGGAGCTGTAAGCATGGAACGGTGTCTCTGATGAGGAGTGCCAAACCTCCGCCCCTGCCACAACGGTCTTCCCGAAACAGTTGAAAGCCTGGTAGACGAAAAGTGAGGGTAGGGGTAATCCAGGTCTCACACAGTCCCACCACCACTGGGGACAGTCGAGTAACAGTTGTCCGTAGATCTTGCGTTTTCCTAAGCAGTGACCGTGCATTCCAGAAGAAAAGCTGCAGGAGAGACGTAGAAGCCATCATCGCGAAAACAGTGAGACAAGCCTAGGCAAGAGTCGAAGACATGCATCCTTAAACGGCAGGTCACGCAGGAGGTCCAGGAAGTCCGTGAACAGCTGCATGAATGAGTCATCCGGACTAGGTCCAGGGCACCGGGAGGCAGCTGACTCAGCCCCCGCTTCGCCTCGCGGGGGCACCTGTGCAAAACGCCATGGCTGCGCAGCAGGGGTTTGCGAGAGAGCCCGGGGAGGAGACTGGGTAGCAAGGTCCGGAGGGTCAAATAGGTCGATCCTAGCATGACGATCCGCCCCTCTACCTGGCAGAAGATGTTCTGGCAGGACTGGTTTGCGGCGTGGCGACCTTGGTTGGGGGTGTGGACCGGACCGGCCATGCCGTGGACGAACGGAGCCCTGATGAACTTCCGCCCACTCATCATCATCCAACCTGCCGGCATCAGGATCGACTACCCCGACCAGTTCATCCTCCAAGAGGGCGTAGCGATTGGGAGATGTCACCGCCGCATACGTAGTCCCCACCTGGACAGGCCTCGACATCCGCGTATTCGGGGGAGCTGGAACCTGAGGTGGCGGCGTGACTGCAGCGGTCGGAGCAGGGGCCCTCACTTTATATCTGCCCTGAGTATTGAGGTCCATCAACTGCACATTCATATCAGACAGGCCAAGATCACCATCCCGATACTGTGTATGGATATCAAAAGCCTGACGGTACACTGGGCAGGACTTCGCCGTCACACGATGAGGGCCACCACAGAATAAACATCGAGGGTCATTGGAACAGCTGGCCTCCCCCTCCTTCATATGGTGATAGCCCCCACATCTCGCACACCTCACTTTGTTTTTACAGGACAAGGCGCCATGGCAGAATGAGTGGCAGTTAAAACATCTCAACATGGGGAAGACAAATCTGCTGACAGGGTAAGACACATGGCCTAATAACATCCGTTTAGGCCTAGGCCCCAGAAACCTCAATCTCACCGTAGCGGAAGCCACACAATCAGTACCGGAAGGAGCACTGGACTCCGTGTCCCGGTCCAGTCCCCCACCTCCACCACCTTCCTTCGGGCGCTGTAACATCCGCTTCACATCCACTAGGGTGGTTGACCCCCATGTAATACCGACAATTTTTCCAATAATTCTTCATCACTAATGGCGGGGCTCACTGGTTCAATTTTCCCCCACTCATACCTCTCATCACCAGGGGAAAACGAATCCCTACACTTCACTTTCCACTTGCCAAGTTCAGTACACTGGGAAAGGGGGTTCTGCAATTTGGGCACCCACTGCCTTTCTATGGCAACACATATGGCCGCCCCACGCCCAACCATATGGATATCACCCTCCTTGACATATTTCCCAAAAGGAGACTCATTGATGGCAGCACTAACAGCACTAGGGTTATGAAATGCAGTAGGAGAACGAGGAACAGTAGTAAAGATGTACGATACCAAATCCGCAGTAGCAGCATGCTGAGGGTTAACTCGGGGCAGCCCACTGTCAGAACTAGGCCTATCCACACGGAGGAGCTTCCCAGAAGACTGCAATGGCTCCCCTGCTCCCAGCTGCGTAAGGGCACCACGGTCGGGCGAATCCAAACAGTTCTTCCTTTTATGGCCAGAGGGGTGCTGATGGTCCATATCGTCACTTCCACCACCCGTAGCCATAACACCAGTAATCCAGGGACCACTTCACTATGCTCACCCTATGGCCAAGCCCAGGGCCTGCCAGAGGGGCGCACAGGACAGCTGGCACCACAAGTACTACCACAAGGCCGGCCAGAGCAAAGAAAAATGCAACTGCACCGCACCACCGCGCGAAGCAAACTGTCAAGGAGAGTAGTATCAGGGGGGAGCAATGCTCCCGTAGCTACTTTGTTTGTAATTGTAAGGTAGGTTTTTAACAATCTAACAAACCCTAGCTAATTTTGGTTAAAATTGAAGACAAACCGGATACGATCCCCATCGATAATTATCAGTGTTCTAGAAGTTTCATGGACGATACTATGTTGGTGTAGGCTACATGTAATTGTTATGCCCTGATTTTATACAGGATTAACTTGGTATAGGTGAGTTCTGCAAGACAAGAAAAGATAGACAAAAACTTAAAACATTTTACCCTGGAATGTGAATAATATAATGAAATTAGGAAAAAAAAAATAACAAGATTACTCAGGCCATATATCCAAGACACTGAAAACTAATAAGAGAGCTACTATTCAAGAAAGAAGGGAACGAGAGAAAAAAATACATAGATGTTGGAAAAGGAGAGAAAAGAGGATAAAAGAAAGAACAGATAATTTGGAACACAGGAAATTTAAGAAGAGCTAAAGTGTTTAAAAATGTATGATTTTTTTTTTTTTTTTTTTTTTTAAATGGTTATTTTATTCAAATGATATATTAACTTATTTACAAAGGGAGTAGCCTACTCACATATATGGATATATTGTGATAGAATCATGTGATAAGTGGCTTGAAATGTGGCAGGTGTTTATCAAGCCCATTCAAAAGATATCATTTGTTCAGTGAGGCCATCCAAGATTAAAGCATTAAAGACTTTAAATTACATTGCTGTGTGACCTGACAACATTTTGGATGGTCACTATGGCCCATATCTAACAATCCGTCAAACTAATCAGACAAAACATATCGGATCTGTGGCTTTTTGTGAGCACATAATATTAGAGTTGGTCTTTTGCAGCAGGGCGCTCGCTCTCTCTCTCTCTCTCTCTGAACTTGACCAATCATTCTGGTCATTTATATTAACTATGCCAATACGATTTTATCTAGTGTAGGAAGTTCCTGTAGTAATAAGCAAGGGGATAATTATTATTAACCCTTTGAAGATTATGACGCATTTAGACAGTTTATTTTGGCTATCATTAGACAATTTTATACAGTTTAGGAAGGATATGTGGGAAATATATGGGTAAAGACTATCTCAATTAACCCTCTTGACTTCCACATAGGTCTACTCTTCCTAATATGAATAAAATCGTCCAATAATATCCAGAAACAGAATAGAATGGTTTCATCGGATCTTCTAAGGGTTAACTAAAAGTTAATGGAATCTTTGTAGATACGAAATTAAGGGAATGGCCAAGTCTTCACAAGTTTCATTTCAGTATCTCAATAGGCCTACATATCAACAAACCAAAACTATATCTTTCCCCATCAGAGCAGTAGTAGCCTAGCTACCACCAACATGCAAGGGCTGGAGTTCTCGAAAATGGGCTCCAGTCCTGACGTTATTCTTGACTTTAAGTGTGCAGGCTTAATAATCCATTAGGGTTGTTAGCCTCTGAAGTCCTATTTTAACTTAACCAACGTGCATGATCATTCACAACACTATGTAAAAAGTATATCATATTGATATATCTATATTGTCTATATCTATGCAGTGACCCATTCAATACTGCTGGTGACGTCCTTTTCATTATATTCTGGTAACCATTAGACGATATCATTAATTTTAGGATGGACTTCTAGGCTACTAATATAGACTATCTCAATTAATCCTTTTAGTTACCATATAGGTTATCCTTCCTTAGCTTCATAAAATCATCAAAATATAGCGGAAATCAGATGATAAAGACGTCACCGATAAGCTACTGAAAGGGTTAATAATCACACATTCACAATGCAGAACTGTTGTTTTCAATATTAATTTATACCCCGACCACCTGTCACTGAAATTCACTTCCTTACAATATATGCTTTCCACCACTTTTCAATCCACAACAGTTGAAAGTTGATCGTTACAAACCAAATATCTCATACAAAAAAACACCATTAGTAGTATGGATCTTTCTTATTTTTGTTTAGCTTTCTTTTTGCCTCTATTAGATAAGCAAGAGGAAGGCACAGTGGAAAAGGGGAAGATGGAGATTCAAAGTAATATGTTCGACCTATTCAACCGATCAGGCCAAATTGGTCGTGGCTAAAGCGGTATAGGCCTATTTATTTTAGTCAGTCAGTAGCCAGCCCGTAATTACTCCCACAAGGGGTAGGGATCGAGTATCAGCAAGAGACACGAGAAAGGAAAAAGAGGTGACAGAAGAACACAATAAACAGAATAAAAATGGGACTTAAGCTATATGACACTTGTGTAACGCCTTTGATACTGTTTGGGGTAGAAGTTTGGGAAAAACTAAAAGAAAAGGAGAAACAAGAAATAAATAACATCCAAACACAGTATTTAACTAACCTGTTTAAAGTCCCCAGAAAGACCCCAAAATGTGCCCTACTCCATGAAATTAAGGGAATAAAAACTGAACATAAAATAAACCAAAGAAAGATTGAATATTACATTAATTTGAATAACCGAGACAATGACGCAATTGAGGTTAAAATTAAAACAAACAGTGAAGACAATGAAAGAAAATATAAAAAAACAAAATTTAATCTTAAAGAAAAATACAATATAACCGAAAATCTTGAAAGAATGAGTGAAATCGAAGCTAAACAATTTATTAAAGTTAAAGTGCAAATCAAAAATAGGGAAGAGATAATAGAAGGTATGAGAAGTGGAAGTAAAACTAGAGAAGCTGTTGAACAAGACATATCAAGTAATTATATTGAGAACTTAAGCTTTGAAAATGCCAGAACATTTTTTATGACAAGGACAAGAATGATAGAAGTAAAAGAAAACTTAAAAAACAAATATGAACCTAACCTATTGTGCGATATTTGTCAAAATTAAAATTAAAATCAAATGCACCTGTTCAACTGTGAATCCTACGAAAACCTATACAAAGATCTGAGGCAGGGACAACTTGAGGGAAATATTTGAACATAATGAATTAAAAAGGGTAGCAGAGACTATAAGAACAGTTCTAAAAAGGAGGGAGACTATCGTTAATTTGAGAAAAGAAATATATAAGTAATATTGTTATGCCCGGTCCAAATTGGAACGCGAGATATTCTTTGTACAATGAGCAGCTCTCTAACTGGATAGGTATACCTTAAACTTTAAATAAAGAGACAACACGGCAGGATAGTAAGTACACAGGTAACAAGTTAACATGGGTTTTATTCAGTTTAACACCTGGTTCATGGAGGAGCAAGACATATATTTTATACCTGTAACCTGGAGATCATCAACAACAATAAGAATAATTAAGACATACAATACTCAGGTTATCAAGTAAGCAATAGGAGTCGGACAATGGGTCCGGACTCAAGGTAATAATAATACTCCTAGGATACAATTATAAGGTATCCAAAATGGTGGAGGTACACCTCCTACCCAAATAGATCTCAGAGAGGATCTCAACAAAAGACAAGAGTGCAGTAATGGCAAATGCCGTCTGGATCATGCAATGATGTCCCCGGCATATAGTGACGTTAACTGACTCTAAAGCAATAATGGCCAAGTGGTCATCAACAATGAAGTGGGCTCGGAAAGGCTCACAAATGATATTAATACTATAGGTGTGCTAGATCTCACCTGGCAAAGATTAATCCTTAACTCTAATTGTGTACTAGCAAGGTGCTGAAGGCTGAGGCAACAATCGTCGGGAGCTGAGATAGAGTGAAATCTATTCGAGTTATGAACCTGACAGAATGTTAAATGAATTAGGCTAGAAGTTATACAAAGGAACTAGATTACGTGTAAATATGTGTTTGTGTTTGATGCTATGGGTCTTATATAAGCACGCCCCCTCTGTCGGGCTATGGGAGACCAATAACCCGGGAAGGTGCATATATAAGGATCCCCTGATAGGTATGTATAATGGGTCCCGGCAAGTGGGCTAATTAACGTCAATTTAAGTAGGGAGAAGAAAGACCTCTCGCAAGACGTAATGTTAATGAGAACCCTTGAAGATAACTTCTACCACAACCCTGAGTCAACTCTATACCCAGAAACGGTACAAAAGCACTTAAAGGAGAGCTGTAGTGAAGAGGAGGGCCCATAGATCGAGGGATGATCCAGTAGTCCGGAGGGCGGCTGGGCGTGATGACTCCGGAAGTTGGTCCAGGGGGGGGCGGCTGGGCGTGATGACTCCAGCTACTGGTCCAGGGTGAGTCACAAGATGATTCCTTAGACCTTGGCGCCTACCACGGGATAACCGGGTTCCTCTTGCACTCCCACAGTGCAGTGATCCCCAAAGGATATGCTGGAGTTCTGCTACAAGGTTTGGGGGGTTAGGGTGACTAGCATAATGATCTACCTAGAGTGGCAAGCAGTCTAGATAGTGACATTATAGGTAGTCTAAGGGGGGTCAAGGTAAGTGTCTTCCTTCCTTGCTAGTTCGTGGAACTATCAGAACCATGTAGCAAAAAGAGAATCCAGAAAGGGGAGCCCAAAGTGGGTTGCCCAAAATTAGTCCTCTTCCTGATGGGGGGAACCCGATCTGGTAGATCTCAAGTTACTACACTATCCTCATAATCCCTTGAACAAAACAAGGTAGGAATCCTTTGGTACTTGGTTTGTGCACCGCATCGAAGGCCAGAAAGGGGGAGCCCAAAGTGGGTTGCCCAAGCTAGTCCTCTTCCTGATGGGGGGAACCCGACCTGGTAGATCTTCGATCACAGCACACAACTGACAAGTTGAACACCAGCTATCTCTGGCTGTTCTTACCCTGAACTAAATAATACCAAATGGCAAGCTTAGTTAATGATGTCCAGGCTGGGTGAGTATAAGGCAATCTTCTTGCCCCTACTTAAGGCGCCCGGCTTGAGAGGATCAAGGGCGTTTGGCGCGTGGTGGTTATGTCCTTATGGCTCTGGGGGTGGCGCGCCTGGACTCTGGCTGGCAGGAGTAGGGTTGGCTGCAGGTTTTAGTGGCAGCTAGAGATGCGGTCTTATCATCCTGAGACCGCATCTCAAATATGAAAATGTTTAACAAATACAAATAACAATAAGGAAAGTCATCGTTCATAGAACGAACTCCTGGATGGGAGAGTGCGCCAAAAACAAACAACAAACAAATAACAGTTCGCCCACAAAAAACAAGTACAGTTGGTCAAGGATGAAAGTATACAGTTTTTCGTCTGCTATAGCCACACATAGTTTGTCATGTTGGCAGCCCTGGTAGCCATATCTCAGAGCCCGCCCACCTTATACGGGGTGTTTAAAAACGTGTTCCTGGACTTAGTTGTCAGACGGAAATATGAATATATTGCTCTATAATCTTTGACGTGAATATCACTTCGGTGATATTAAACACTTAATGTTATTGATAGATATACAAGAAATGCGAGAGTGAAAATGAAAATCAAAACGTCTACCTATATACGATATTTCAGTAGAATACAGGTCCATTTTCACACGTGGTAATATGTGGCTAATAATGTAGGGTATGGTGATATCAATGTTGCAGTTGGTTTGCAGGTGTTCTGCTGATAAAAATAAAAATAGTAATAATAAATAAATAAATAAATAAAAATCACAAGTAAAGCCTCATTATGCTTCGAGGACTGACTCATAAAGCAATGGCGCTCGCAAGATGAGTAAAATTGATGGGTCATTACCCTATTGAACACACAGGCTTCCTTACATCCACGTTTAGGAATTAGATTTTTGTGTATCTAAAGTAGACGAATATGATGGAGTGGCTATAAAAGATATTACGATATACACTTAACATTATAACATTCATAATAAATAATGAGTAGAAAGAGGAATCTAATAATACTTGTTAATTAATAAGTAGGTAAATATTGATATTTCGCTTTCATCCCCAATACTGGATTATATGTGATCCAAAGGGCAATGAAACGGAGGCGAGCGCCGCGGCTACGCGCTGTTCCAGCGTATGCCCACAGCTTTGTTTTGCTATCTCCATAACAGTATTTAGTCACCCTGAAGGTTTATGAATAATTCTCTAACTTTTGATATTTATGGAAACGCTTTTTCGAAGCACTCCGTATATTAATTAATGTATCAATATAATAAACCCCATGTGTGTTGGGATGGTTTGGGCTAGTGGAAAGGCTGTCATGGCTCCCAACATGACAAACCATGTGTGGCTATAGCAGACGAAAAACTGTATACTTTCATCCTTGACCAACTATACACAAGCATTCAAAAGCTCGCAATCACTTATCAGCCCCCGATATCAATGGCTTCACCTCAGATGTTTATTTAAAATCATATAGGCCTAAAGATCTTTCCTCGAGGTGATTTTTTTAATTCGTTCCCTTCATTATAGAAATATACTGACAGAGACGAAATGTTGATAACAAATACGAAATTATATATAACTTTAACCGAATTTGAGATTATTTGAAAGTGAATAATAAAAACTGAAAGGGAACTTGGGGTTAACTTCACCCAGGTAGTCACTTGCTTTGGCTGTACGTGTGATGAATCCAATATTCTACCACGTCCCCATTCCAGACAGACTCCCATGATCCCATAGCCATTGTCTGACTATCAAGTAGCAGTAATCATGGCTTCTAATGTTGGATTCCTGCTGCTAGTGATCTGCATATATTCCAAGTAAGAGACCAATATGCGAGGTAATACGTGGCAGTCGATTATCAACACTGCCCGCCAGTTACAATAGTGTTGCGAGTTGATAATTTATTACGTATCATAGAAGTTGGCTGGCCTTAAAGTATACTACCCATTTCTGGTTGCGTTCCCAATGTTTAGCCATTTTCATTTCATTAAAAATATAATATTCTTTCTAGACGACGGTGTATAGGCTATAGGCTACATACAAACTTGGTTATGGTCATCCTTAACCAATTTCTAACCTAACCTAAAACTAATATCTTAATTTATCGTCTAATTTTATTTATTAATATTGTTAATTAATTTATCGTATTGTTCTAGGGTGCCATTGCCACACCTACTACTGTCTGCTGGTCAAGTGAACCTTGAAGTATTGAGGGATAAACCTTTACAACGGCACTATTCCTCCCACGATTACCTGTCAGTCGTCACAATCAGCTGATAGTAAAAGAAAACGAAATTTAAATTATTTCTGGGTAAACTACATAAAATACCTTAATTGACACCAATAATAATGCAGACATATTTACTGTATACTCAACGAGAACCTTTCCGAAAATATAATATATAGGCCTATAGCCTATAATATATATATATATATATATATATATATATATATATATATATATATATATATATATACCGTATATATATATGTATATATATATACAGTATATATATATATATATATATATATATATATATATATATATATATATATATATATATGCTGCTTACATTTTTCAGGATGAAATTCCAGTAGCCACTTTTCTGACCATAATTTCATGTTATTTATGTCCTCTTCCATTTTAAGTCATTTTCATCTTTGAATGTATGGAATATTTTTGTATCATCAGCATATAAATATATTTCACTACCATTTTTCATTACTTCTGGCATCACAAAAAGCATTAGCCTATATATATAGGCTATATATGCTAGGGCCAATGCTTTTTGTGATTTTCTTCAATGACTTGCCAGAAGTAATGAAAAATGGTAGTGAAATATATTTATATGCTGATGATACAAAAATATTCCATACATTCAAAGATGAAAATGACTGTCATAAAATGCAAGAGGACATAAATAACATGAAATTATGGTCAGAAAAGTGGCTACTGGAATTTCATCCTGAAAAATGTAAGCAGGTGAGAATTGGTAGATCGGAAGTTGGAGACGCAGGTTATACCTTATGTGGGGAAATGAGAAAGGTTGAAGCAGATAAATATGTTGGTGTGGTAATTGATAACAAATTAACATGCTCGGATCACTTGGCTGAAACAAAAAAATCTAACTAAATTGTTGGACTAATTAGACGGACATTCCTGACGCTGGACCAAGAGATGGTCAAGGCTATTTATGTGGCATTAGTTAGGCCGCATTTAGAATATGCAAATCAGGTGTGGTGTCCATTCCTGATAAAGGATATTGATGCGATGGAGAATGTAGGCCTACAGCGTAGGGCAACCAAACTGATTCCGGAATTTAGAAACTTGAGTTATAAGGAAAGGCTGAGGAAAATGGAGTTACCAACTCGAGCGTACCAAAGGACTAGGGGTGATATGATTGAAACATATATAATCCTATGTGGTGTGTACGACCCAAATGTGTGTGAGGACATATTCACCCCCAAACAGGATTCTAGAACGAGAGGACACACCAAGAAGATCTACAAACCAAGAAGTTAAGAACCAGCAACAGAAAAAAGAACTCTTTCTGCTGCAGAGTGGTGAATTGTTGGAATGATCTACCAGAACATGTGGTTGCCTCAGAATCTGTAAACCAAAAATAACAAAATAAAAAAGGTTGGATCAAACGTGGCATAACCATGAAATAAAATTGAATTACAAAGAACACATACAAAGAGCAAATATCACATCGACCACCGGTACTGGCTAGTGAGTTTAATATAGAGCTGGAGACAGGCTGAATAAGCCTCTTCCAGATTCATCGTCTGTGAGTATCTGTGAGTATATATATATATATATATATATATATATATATATATATATATATATATATATATATATATATATATTGATGGAGGTCTAGGGAGGAAACTAAAAACAAATAATTAATTAATCAATAAATAGAGCAATAAATATTAAATACTGTAATATTATTGTTCTCTCTTCCCCAGTATCGGGCGCTCCATGATGGCTGGAGGGATAGGGGCAGAGCAACCAGCTGACGAGATAGTTCAGGGGATTGTAAATTCTGTTAGGGAGATGGTGAGTTGACGTGGTAGATTATACCCCTACTGTACCGGTACCAACCTATTCATTATATTCTGGCTATTAGGAATCGATTTTATTCAGTTTAGGATGGATCTCTAGCAATGATAATTTAGGCTTCGAACTATCTCATCCAACCCTTTTTACTACCACAAATCCTTCTTATGCTGGACAATATCGTCGAAATATAGCTAGAATACAATTAAAAAGACGTCACCTTTCAGCACCATGATGCCTTTTGACCTTTGATTCTGGCTAAAATTATATTATTTTATGCAAGTTCAGCGGATTGTGATGTCTGTCAGGGATCAATTGCCGACTTGCGAGTTTCGTTCTATAAAGAAGTTGGAGCTGTAGACAACGATATTTAACATAATTTACAGCTAAAATACGGTCGTAGTAAATTTATGAATACATAAAACCCAATTTAACATAACATTTATCCATCAGAAACGTACATTATTATTGCATTTCTTTTTAATATCGATGTTCACGGCCCCAACTTCCTTATAGCATGAAAGTCGCCAGTGGTAGATTATCAACCCTTACAGTACCGGTGACATCCTTTTCATTTCGTCCCGGCAACTACTAGATGATTATATTCAGCTTAGGAAGGACGTCTACCAATAAAAAAGGCTACAAACTATATATATTCATACTTTCAGCCACCATATATTCCTCCTAAGATTAAGGGGAGGTATTTACTTTGTACCCTAGACCTCCATCAAGCTTAAAATTATACCCCCTTGAGTCCCTTTCAAGATAAATTTGTACATTTTTCGGTAGAAAAATTTCCCGGCCGAAGGCCGGTTCCTCTTAAATTACAGGCTCGCTGTCGCTCGCCAGGAAAAAATCGACACCTGAATGGCACGAAAGGTCTTAATATGGGGTGAAAGTTCTTAAAATTGCTAAACTAATGGGGCGAAAGTCTTATAATATCAAAAGCAATGGGACTAAACATGAGGGAGAAGGGGGTCAAGAAAAACATCCCTTAAGTGGAAATCTCCCCTTTAAAACAAAACGTCTAAATGTAGCTGCAATCAAATACAAAATACGTCGCCGGTACAGAATGGGTAGGCCTATTCGATAAATGTATAAATAATAATAATAATAATAATAATAATATTTATTCAGTCAGCAATTTACAGAGTTGGTACCACATAGTTTGTTACAAATATGACATGTACCAGCCTTGCATAATTCCAACTAAGGATAGCCCAATAAGGCCGTTAGGCGTATTTCCATTGGGGTCCTTGTGGGATTAGGTTAGCTGGGGAAAAGGGGAGGATAAAGAAATAGATACTTTAGAAAAAGTATTTCTAGGGGGTTATTTCAAGATACCTTACATCCTATAGTAAATATCAGTAATCCGTAATCAGTAATCATTTAAGTTTGGTTTGTCTATCTCTTATGTCGTATTTAGTAGTAGACATAAGCTTGGTGCTCCCTTCTCGCAGCTGTCCGGTTCAGGTGTTCCTTCAGGCTACGTCTGAAGGAATACAGTGTTCTATTTTCACGGACTGACTGGGGTAGGTCGTTCCAGTCTTTGATGGCAGTGAAGAAGAATGTTTGCTTACCCTGTCCTTGGATTCTCGGGACCTTAAAATTAAACATCATGTTTCTTGTATTATGTCCACTCCTCTCATTTGCTTTAACAAAATCATTCTTTAGATACTCTGGAGCTCTGTCATAGAACATTTTGAAGGCATTAGTTATCCTGATTTGTTTGGCCCTGTCAGAAACATTGAGCATACCTAGTGACTGAAGTTGTTCCTGGCCAACATGTGATCTGGGTCCTAGGTTCAGCATGAACCTAACCATTTTATTTTGAGTGACCTGAAGTTTGTGCTGTGCTGATTTAGATGATGCAGAGTACCAGGATGACACAGAATAGTCAAAATGACATTGAACAAGCGCTTGGCAGAGGGTCTTTTTGGTCGCCGCGGGCAAGCATCCCACCTGTCTATACAGGTATTTTATACGTGCTCTACACTTACTCAGGATAGATTCCAAAATTGTTTCACCTGACAAACTCGCGTCCAGTTTCAGTCCGAGATATTTAACTTGTGACACTGTTGTTATAGGAATATCATTACAGTTGACCGAGAAGCCCACAATGTCTTTCAGTTTGCGTTTTGTTCCACATAAGATGGCTTCCGTCTTGCCCAGGTGAAGAGATAGTCTATTGTCCACTAGCCATTCACTACATGATGCTAGTTCTTTGGAAAGTGAAGCGGCAATACTTATTGGGTCTTTTCCTGAAACCAGAAGCACGCTGTCGTCTGCATACAGTAATAATTTACATGAGACGCTCAGTTCCATGTCGTTCACATAACAGAGAAAGAGTAAGGGACCAAGGATGCTTCCCTGCGGGACCCCACAGTTAATTGGCATAGGATCAGATATATTATCATCAATTTTGACTCTTTGGGTTCTACCACTAAGATAAGATTTAAACCAGTTCACAGACCCTATGCCCATAGCTTGTAGTTTATTACATAGGATATCATGGTCTACTGTGTCAAACGCTTTTTGTAGATCAAGAAGAACCATACTGGTGTAGTTACCTTTAGACATTTCTTTTCGAATGTGATCCGTTAAGTGGATGAGACAGGAGTCTGTCGAGTACATGCATCTGAAACCTGATTGAAACTTATAGAATAGATCATTTTGTTTGAGGTAGTGTTCAATTTGGGTGTATACCGCTCTTTCAAGGATTTTAGATACAATACATAATATGCTAACTGGTCTGTAGTTGCCAACTTCTAGTTTATTTCCTTTCTTGAATAGAGGGGTTACAATAGCTTCCTTCAGTTCAGCAGGTACTGTGTTGGTGTTAATTGACAAGTTGATGATGTGGGTTAGGGGGCCTGCTATACCAATGGCTCCATCTCGTAGAAATTTGGCAGGAATTTTGTCTGGTCCTGTGCTCTTATGTACATTTAGGTTAGACAGCTCGTCAAAAGTGTATTTTGGTGTAACATTTTGCAATCTAAATGTGTTCGGGTGTATGTCTTTATCTCTGTAGAAATTACGAAAGGTGGCCGTTGTTGTCGTGTATTTATTGAGAGGTTGAGGTAGGTTCTGTGCAAGTGTGTTTGCTATGGAAGTGAAGAAGGAGTTGAAGTAGGTTGAAATTTGTCGTTTATCGTGGCAAACCTGATCATTAATGGTGAGAGCAATATTAGTGTTAGACGAATCCCTTGTCTTGTTGCTGTAGCCTGTTGTTTTAGGTGCCTCCATAGTTTCTTTGGGTTATTCTGATATTCCTCTGCCTTATTGTGAAAATAATTATTTTTCGCTGATTTCATTTTCCTACTTAGTTTATTCCTGGCCCTGTTGAACTCATGTTTCAGACCTTGATCCTGTCTATGTTTCGCTAGCCTTTTTAACAGATTGTCTCTGTGTTCCAGATGGTGTAGTATGTCATTGTTGATCCATGGGTCTGACCTTGCTTTAATTCGTATGTCTTTCAGAGGAGCTATTTCGTCTAGGATGTTTGTGATGATGGTTCTGAAGCCAACCCATGCGTCATTAACGTTTGTACTTCCAAACACTGGAGACCAGTCTGTATTCCATAAAATGTCCAGAAATGTTTCCTTATTGTAGTTTCTGAGTGACCTTGTTTTGATAGTCTTGTGATTCTCTAGGGTAATTTTTGTGGTTTTCCGTGTGCAAAATGTGACGAAGTGATCACTTATCCCAGTCTGTATAACCCCTGATTGGGATATTTTGTCCTCTCTGTTACAGTTTATGTGGTCTAATATTGTGGCAGTGTTCTCAGAGATACGTGTGGGGGTTGTGATGAGTTGTTTGTGATTGTGCATTGTCAGTATATGCCTATATTCTCGTACAAGCCTATCATTTCATTTCTATCATTTCAAGCCTATCATTATTATATCATAATTATATCATAATTAAATTATATCATAATTAAATTATATCATAATTATCATTATCATAATTATCAAATCGTAGTCATGTACTTAATTTGTAACTGTCTTCATGGTGTAATGGTTCGAGTGTTTAAGGGGAGGTTTTTAGTTTATTACCTTAACCTCCATCAAACTTAAAATTAAACCCCCTTCAAGATAAATTTGTACATTTTTCGGTAGAAAAATGTCCAGGCCGAAGGTCGGTTCCTCTTAAATTACAGGCTCGCTATCGCTCGCCAGGAATAAATCGACACCTAAATGGCACGAAAGGTCTTAAAATTGTCAGAAATGGGGTGAAAGTTCTTAAAATCGCTAAACTAATGGGGGCGAACGTGGTTAAAATCTCAAAAGCAATGGGGCTAAACATGAGGGAGAAAGGGGTCAAGAAAAAAAATCCCTCAAGTGGATATCTCCCCTTAAGATCTGTATGTGGTAACCCAGGTTCGAATCCCGGGTGGAGCAAATGCTTTCATTAATGTCATTGGGTGGTGTTTGGTGTTGCGAGTGAAATTAAATTATGTTATGCAGTTAAAGAAGGCCCTATATTTCACTAAGAGGGTTTATTGGGGTCGTATTTACCCATTGGAGTCGTAAGGGTAGATTACAAACTAAGGAAAATCGTCTAATGGTAACCATAATGAGGCCAATTACGTAAGGGTGGTGAAGGGGTTAAACCTCTCGGTACTGGGGACACGCTTTCATCATATTCTGGCAACTATTAGACGATTTTACCCTTCTTCAAGATAAATTTGTACATTTTTTCGATAGAAAAATGTCCCGGCCGAAGGCCGCTTCCTCTTAAATTACAGGCTCGCTATCGCTCGCCAGGAAAAATAATGGACAGCTATATGACACGAAGTCTTAAGGGGAGGTATTTAGTTTGTTCCCTAGACCTCCATCAAGCTTAAAATTACTCCCCCTTGAGTCCCTTTCAAGATAAATTTGTACATTTTTCGGTAGAAAAATGTCCCGGCCGGAGGCCGGTTCCTCTTAAATTACTGGCTCGCTATCGCTCGCCAGGATAACATCGACACCTGAATTGCACGAAAGGTCTTAATATGGGGTGAAAGTTCTTAAAATCGATAAACTAATGGGGCAAACGTTTTATAATATCAAAAGCAATGGGGCTAAACATGAGGGAGAAAGGGGTTCAGAAAAAAATCCTCCAGGTGGAAATCTCCCCTTAATATTGACAAAGGAAAAGGATATCACCGGTACTGAACGGGTTATGGTGGGTTCACACATTCACGTATATTGCTCCCGTCAGCTCCCGTCTGTTGTAAACGAAGGTATATTGGTAGTTGGCAACCGATTACGTAAAACGTAATGGCATAATACGCAAAACTTTAATGAAATTACGGCCAGTCGGGGGGGGGGGGGGGGGGGGGGGGGGGTACTCTTGCATGGCGCGAGTAGAAACGAGTAGCCCACGTGGGTCGGGAATGTTGTGGGTGCGGCCAAAGCCGCGCGGTTGCTGATTCGAGTCGAATCAGGAACGTGGCTCGCCCTCACGTATGTCAAAAGACGGGGAAACTTACGACCGACCAGGCCACCACGGTCGTCTGACCAGAGAATCCTCGTCGGACGTAGCAGCGACCACGTGAGACGAGAGCTGCTCTCGTCAAATCGTAGAAAGTTCCAGTCGAACGTGGAAGTATACGTTAGTTAGGCCGCATCTGGCAGAACCGCCGCACTGCGGGTTGGCGGGAAGACGCGGCATCGTTGTACGAGGGGACAACGGGACCAGCGAGGGACCCTCCAGTCACGCCTCACCACACCGGAGCAGCAACCAACAAGCCAACCCTGCCACCCTCTGCACCCTGCCGAAAACAAATCGTAGCAGCGAAACGACTGCACCTATGGCTTTCATATTTTTACCACATGTACCTTACCCTTTAGGCTACCCACCACAAAAATCCCAAATCCCTCCTCCCACCCACTCGCTGACTGTCGGTCCCGTCAGAAGGAAAAAAAGGAAAATCTGTGGCGGCGAAACGACTGCACCAATCGGTTCCATATTTGTGTGACAAGTCTCTTACCCTTCTGCCTTCCCCCCACCACACCCCCAACCTCCTCCCACCACCCACTTCTAGCGTAACACCCCCAACCTCCTCCCACCACCCACTTCTAGCGTATCCGTACGAAGAAAAGGAAAAAAAAGGAAAATCTGTGGCGGCGAAACGACTGCACCAATCGGTTCCATATTTGTGTGACAAGTCTCTTACCCTTCTGCCTTCCCCCCACCACACCCCCAACCTCCTCCCACCACCCACTTCTAGCGTATCCGTACGAAGGAAAGGAAAAAAAGGAAAATCCGTGGTGGCGAAACTACCTCACCAATCGGCTTCATATGTGTAACACAAGTCAATTACCCTTCTACCTTCCCCCAACCAACCCCAAAACCACCCTCCCACCCATACATTCCGATACCATAAAAGTCTCTGTAGTCTATAGTGTCTTTTCAGCTACTTTCGGGAAGGGACCATCGGGGACCTGATTTCTGGGGAGGGGAGTGTTTTTTTTACCATTTCTCTCCCAACCTAATAGATTTAGCCAAAAAAAAAAAAAAAAAATATGGCACTGGCAGAAGCACACCGTCAAAATTGGCTGGCACTCAGCGGGTTACTCCTCCAGGATTAATTCCTCGATGTTACTCCTCCAGGATGAATTCCTCGATGTTGTTCATGGTGCCGATGAAGGACTGGGAATGGGAATGGTGTGGCCATTCCTGCCCTTTTGTAGTTCCCAGATTCCAACCCAGACCTACGTGGTTGACAAAGACTGTCTTTGTCTGTGTTTGGTCAGACGGGGTGTGCCTACGATTGGCCAGAACCGGTCCAGGTACGACCTAACAAATCCCAAGACATGCGTCCTCATCTACGCCGGTCTTGAGGGGGCGTGGCATGGGCGTGGCCTGTGTTCCCGCAAATCGTGCAGCCCATGAGGTCGAACGGGGCTATGCTTACGCATGTCGCAAACACGTACGTAGTTCAATACGACTCCATTACGTCTGACGTAACACTGGCCCCGTTACGCTAAGTCTGTCGGGAAGTGCAATAGACGTGGAAGAACGGGCGTTCAACGCCAGAAACTACTCGCGTCTTTACATAAATTGGCGATACGCCGGACGGGAGCAATATACGTGAATGTGTGACCCCACCATTAAGGGGAGATGGGCCCGTTTGTTCTGGTCCCCCCCTCCTTCCTTATGGTTAGCCCCATCAGTTTTCAGATTATAAGACGTTTGGTCCATCAGTTTGGCGATTTTAAGACCTTTCGCCCCAATTGTTTGTCAATATATATGGTGGGTTCACACATTCACGTATATTGCTCCCGTCAGCTCCCGTCTGTTGTAAACGAAGGTATATTGGTAGTTGGCAACCGATTACGTAAAACGTAATGGCATAATACGCAAAACTTTAATGAAATTACGGCCAGTCGGGGGGGTACTCTCGCATGGCGCGAGTAGAAACGAGTAGCCCACGTGGGTCGGGAATGTTGTGGGTGCGGCCAAAGCCGCGCGGTTGCTGATTCGAGTCGAATCAGGAACGTGGCTCGCCCTCACGTATGTCAAAAGACGGGGAAACTTACGACCGACCAGGCCACCACGGTCGTCTGACCAGAGAATCCTCGTCGGACGTAGCAGCGACCACGTGAGACGAGAGCTGCTCTCGTCAAATCGTAGAAAGTTCCAGTCGAACGTGGAAGTATACGTTAGTTAGGCCGCATCTGGCAGAACCGCCGCACTGCGGGTTGGCAGGAAGACGCGGCATCGTTGTACGAGGGGACAACGGGACCAGCGAGGGACCCTCCAGTCACACCTCACCACACCGGAGCAGCAACCAACAAGCCAACCCTGCCACCCTCTGCACCCTGCCGAAAACAAATCGTAGCAGCGAAACGACTGCACCTATGGCTTTCATATTTTTACCACATGTACCTTACCCTTTAGGCTACCCACCACAAAAATCCCAAATCCCTCCTCCCACCCACTCGCTGACTGTCGGTCCCGTCAGAAGGAAAAAAAAGGAAAATCTGTGGCGGCGAAACGACTGCACCAATCGGTTCCATATTTGTGTGACAAGTCTCTTACCCTTCTGCCTTCCCCCCACCACACCCCCAACCTCCTCCCACCACCCACTTCTAGCATATCCATAGAAGAAAAGGAAAAAAAAGGAAAATCTGTGGCGGCGAAACGACTGCACCAATCGGTTCCATATTTGTGTGACAAGTCTCTTACCCTTCTGCCTTCCCCCCACCACACCCCCAACCTCCTCCCACCACCCACTTCTAGCGTATCCGTACGAAGGAAAGGAAAAAAAGGAAAATCCGTGGTGGCGAAACTACCTCACCAATCCGCTTCATATGTGTAACACAAGTCAATTACCCTTCTACCTTCCCCCAACCAACCCCAAAACCACCCTCCCACCCATACATTCCGATACCATAAAAGTCTCTGTAGTCTATAGTGTCTTTTCAGCTACTTTCGGGACCATCGGGGACCTGATTTCTGGCGAGGGGAGTGTTTTTTTTACCATTTCTCTCCCAACTTAATAGATTTAGCCAAAAAAAAAAAAAAAAATATGGCACTGGCAGAAGCACACCGTCAAAATTGGCTGGCACTCAGCGGGTTACTCCTCCAGGATTAATTCCTGATGTTACTCCTCCAGGATGAATTCCTCGATGTTGTTCATGGTGCCGATGAAGGATTGGGAATGGGAATGGTGTGGCCATTCCTGCCCTTTTGTAGTTCCCAGATTCCAACCCAGACCTACGTGGTTGACAAAGACTGTCTTTGTCTGTGTTTGGTCAGACGGGGTGTGCCTACGATTGGCCAGAACCGGTCCAGGTACGACCTAACAAATCCCAAGACATGCGTCCTCATCTACGCCGGTCTTGAGGGGGCGTGGCATGGGCGTGGCCTGTGTTCCCGCAAATCGTGCAGCCCATGAGGTCGAACGGGGCTATGCTTACGCACGTCGCAAACACGTACGTAGTTCAATACGACTCCATTACGTCTGACGTAACACTGGCCCCGTTACGCTAAATCTGTCGGGAAGTGCAATAGACGTGGAAGAACGGGCGTTCAACGCCAGAAACTACTCGCGTCTTTACATAAATTGGCGATACGCCGGACGGGAGCAATATACGTGAATGTGTGACCCCACCATAAGACTTCGTGTCATTTAGGTGTCGATTTTTTCCTGGCGAGCGATAATTTAAGTGGAACCGGCCTTCGATCGGGACATTTTTCCATCGAAAAATGTACACATTTATCTTGAAGGAGGGTCTTGGGGTTCTTTTTTTTTAAGCTTGGTGGAGGTTTAGGGAGGAAACCAAAACAAATGATAAAAAAAAAAAATATATATATAAATGAGCAAATAAATACACCCAGCCCCCCTTAACCCCTTCTGTACCGGTGACGGGTTTTTTTTTATGCTAGCTACATTTATTCTACATTTATTCTGCATTTATTCTACATTTATTCTGCATTTATTCTACATTTATTCTACATTTATTCTGCATTTATTCTACATTTATTCTGCATTTATTCTGCATTTATTCTACATTTATTCTGCATTTATTCTACATTTATTCTGCATTTATTCTACATTTATTCTGCATTTATTTACATTTATTCTGCATTTATTTACATTTATTCTGCATTTATCTATTTACATTTATTTTACATTTATTTATTCTACATTTATTCTACATTTATTTATTTACATTTATTTATTCTACATTTATTCTACATTTATTTATTTACATTTATTTATTCTAGATTTATTCTACATTTATTTATTCTACATTTATTCTACATGTATTCTACATTTATTTATTCTACATTTATTCTACATTTATTTATTTACATTTATTTATTCTAGATTTATTCTACATTTATTTATTCTACATTTATTCTAGATTTATTCTACATTTATTTATTCTACATTTATTCTACATTTATTCTACATTTATTCTACATTTATTCTACATTTATTTATTTACATTTATTCTACATTTATTCTACATTTATTCTACATATATTCTAGCTACATTTAGACGATACTGTGCAGTTTAGGAAGGATCTGTGGCAGTCAAAATGATGGTGAGAAAGTTCGAAGACTGTTATTGCTGGAGGCCCTTTTTAAACTGAATACAATCGTCTAATAGTAGCCAGAGTAAACTAGTAAAGGCGTCCCCGGTACAGAAGGGGTTAAGGGTATGAACAGGGAAATTAAAGTGTCCATAATATCATCTAGCCCTTTAAAGGTGTATATTTTAGTTTGCTTCCTAGACCCCATCAAGCTTAAACAAAAATCCCCCAACATTCCCCTATGAATATGAATTTGTACATTTTTCCGGTAGAAAGCTCGCGATAAAGACACCTAAATGGCATGAAAGTTCTTAAAATTGGCAGAAATTGGGCGAAATGTCTTAAAAATGCTAAACTAGGCTAACGGAGAGAACGTCTTAAAATCTCAAAATTAATGGGGCTAAACATGAGGGAGAAGAAGGTGCGAAAAAAATCCCTTGGGTGAAAATCTTCCCTTAAAGGTTTATTCCTTAATTGACTACTTGCGAGTTTCAGGCTACAAGGAAGTTGGAGCCGTGAACATCGATATTACACAGAAATGCAAGAATAATGTACGTTTCTGATGGATAAATGGTATGTTGAATTGGGTTTTGTGCATTTAGAAATGTACTACAACCGTATTTAGCTGATAATTCTGCTAAATATCGATGTCTACAACTCCAACTTCCTTATTGAATCGTTTTAGCAGCGGATTTATTGACACTTCACCCCCTTCTGTACCGTAACGTCTATTTAACTATATTCTAGCTTCATTTAGACGGATTTATTCAGTTTCAAAAGGGCCTCCAGCAATTAACAAGCTTCGAACCACAATCTCTGCTTCGAACTATCTCACTTGACCCTCTTTACTACCACAGATCCTTCTTAAACTGCACAAAATCCTCTAAATATAACTAGCATAAAAGTAAAAAGACGTCGCCGGTACAGAAGGGGTTAATTATATTCTAGCTATATGTAGACGATTGTGTGCAGTTTTAGAAGGATTTGTGGTGGTAAATGGTGTTTATAGACCTTGGTAAATAGGGTTAAGTGAGATAGTTCGAAGCCTGTTAAGTGCTGGAGGCCATTTTTGAACTGAATACAATTGTCTAAGAGTAGCCAGAATACAAATATAATTACGTCACCGGTACTGTAAGGGTTAATGGACACTTTTGAAACTATTATGTCTCTGTGTCATATTAATGCCAAGTTTGTATAATTAACAAACCTATATGGCTACCAAATGTTCGTAATAGCTGATTAAGGGAGCCCACCTCGCTTTTTTTCTCTTTCTTTCACTCTCTCTTTGGCTTGTATCTATTCGACCCCATTCAGCCTACTGTTTTAAGACGTTTATCCCCATCCAGGTGTCAATATTTTCCTGGCGAGCGGTAGCGAGCCAGCATAAATATATTTTTGTTTTGACAGCAAGCTAAATTTGTACATTTTTCGATAGAAACATTTCTCCGTCGAAGCCGGATTTCTCCATACAATGCTGGCTCACTATCGCTCGCCAGGAAGAAATTGACACCTGGATGGGGATAAACGTCTTTAAACAGTTGACTGAATGGGGCCGAATAGATACAAGCCAGGAAAAGAGTGAAAAGGAGAAAAAGATCAAAACAATCCGGTGACACCCCTTAACCCGTTCAATACCAGTTCCGTCCTTTTCCGTTGATGCTGGTTACTAATAGACGATTTTCTTCAGTTTAAGAAAGGGCTCCAGCAGATAACAGGCTTCACACTATCAAACTTAACCCTTTGTACTACCAAAGATCCTTCTTGAGCGGCTCGCTCGCCAAGCGGCTCGCTTGGTGTAGTGACTAGCGTCTCGGACTTCCACCCAGAAGGCCCGGGATCGCGCCCACGCTCGGCGCATTAAAGATTTTTTACAAGCACTGAGTCGTTACCATCCCTCATGAGCAAAGGGATTGGGTAGTAGTACAGGACCCCAATGGAAATACGCCTAATCGGCCTTATTGAGCTATCCTTAGCTAGCTTAGCATGCGCTAGCTTTAAGAACTATTATTATTATTATTATTATGAGCTACACACACACACACACACACATATATATATACCCTGTATATATATATATTTATATATATTTATATTTATTTATGTTTTCCTTCAGGTTGAGGATGAACTAGGTCACCCTGTGGGTAAGTTCCTTCTGGTGTCGTACAAGACCCAGGTCGTCTCCGGCATCAACTACTTCGCCAAGGTACAGTCGTCAGCATAAGTATATGGGCACACCCATTCCGATCTTTGAACCTTGTAGGGGAGATTTGGATTGATTTTTTGAATTTATTAATGTATTTATTTTATGTTTTAGTTTCCTCTCAAGACCTCCATCAAGCTTAAAAATTACCCCCAAGACCCCCGATCGAGACAAACGTGTATATCTTTTGGTAGAAAA
>CM064488.1:9210750-9228250 GCA_032716605.1 Paralithodes platypus | reverse complement strand
GTTTTGTGGGGGTGCTCGGTTATGGCCTTGGCCTTGCTCGGGGCCTTGGGGAACAACAACAACGAGTGGCAGGGTGACCACGTAGTCTGAAATGTGATTGCAATTTCTAGTACAAAGGAAAATTAATTGATAATTAATCGAATTGATCAATTAATTTTGAGAAATTTCGATCAAGTTAAGTTAACCAATTTCTCAAATTAACTAGTTAAGTTAATTAACTTAATCGGTTAATCGGCAAAAAGTTGTTAATTAACTTAACTGACCCAACTCTGATATATATACTGTATGTATATACTGTATATATATATATATATATATATATATATATATATATATATATATATATATATATACATATATTTATGCCGTCTTTGTAACTTTATTCTGGCTACTATTCGACGATTCTATTTTGGTTTGTTTAGTTTGCAAGTTTTGCATTTTAATTTTAATTAAAAAAGGGCCTCCAGCAATTAAAAGGCTTCGAAATATCTCGCTTAACCCTTTTTAGTACCTCAGATCCTTCTTAAACCGCACAAAATCATTTAAATATAGCTAGAATAGAATCGGAAAGACGTCGCCGGTACAGAAGGGGTTAATGTTTACTATACATAGACATTATTATCATATTAACCGGGAATGAATGAAAGAATCGACACCTAAATAACACAAAACGTCTTAATATTGACAAAGAAATGGGGCGACTGGTCTTAAAATCGCCAAACTAATGAGCCGAACGTCTAACAATTTGAAAACTAATGGACATCCTTTTCATTATTATTATGGCGACAATTAGACGATTTTAGTCAGCTTAGAAAGTACGTCTAGCCATTAACAGGTTACAGGCTACAGATTGTTTCAGTGTATCATTTTAGCTACCACATATCCCTCCAAATCTTCAGAGAAAATCGCTTAAATGTAGCTGAAATTAAACAAAAAAGGCGTCGCCGGTATAGACGACTAGACGTGGTGGAATGCTGTTGTATAGGATGGTTACACCTACATGTATTACGTAACATCTTACCTGGCTGATAAGGCGGGGTCAAACGAGCTAATTTTCCCTCAATTCTTACGGGCAATATTATTGTAGTCTGGCAGCTTCAAAATTCAAGTTACTGTTATATCAGAAATCAGCTACCTAGCATAATCTACCTTCAGTCTAGTTTCCGATCCCAATGAAAGAGCCTCAAAACATTACGAGAAACAACTTGCTCATCGAAAATTGTTACTTGTTCCAATAAGAAACAGTTACTTATTCGAATAAGTAAGAGGCTTGAAGACAGTTAGGTGTTATTTGTTACATAATCCAATAAGTAATAGTTACTTATTCAAATAAGTAACAGTTACTTATTCAAATAAGTAACTGTTACTTATTCAAATAAGTAAGTCTTGAAAAAAGTTACTTGTTACTTATTCCAATAAGTAACAGTCTTGAAAAAAGTTACTTATTACTTATTCCAATAAGTAACAGTTACTTATTCGAATAAGTAACAGTCTTGAAAACAGTTATTTGTACTTATTCTAATAAGTAACAGTTACTTATTCGGATTTGTAACAGTCTTGAAAACAGTTACTTGTTACTTGTTACTTATTCCAATAAGTAACAGTTACTTAGTCCCATAAGTAACAGTTACTTATTCGAATAAGTAACAGTCTTGAAAACAGTTACTTGTTACTATTATTCCAATAAGTAACAGTTACTTATTCAAATAAGTAACTGAAATGCTGGGTGTGAAGGGAATTCATGGTCTCCTGAAATATCCCCAGGCTACCTTTAGGATCAACTTTTCCTGGTACCTGGCGCGGGGTACGAACCTCTGAAGGGAATTTAACCCCCCTAAAAAACCCACAGGTTTTGAGATGCCTTGGGTGGGGTTCGAACCCTGGTTAGTGACCCAACCATCACCACCAGGCCCGCGCGCTAACCCACTGTACTACCACGGACGTACTAAAAGTATAGCAACCTTAGTCCGATTTTTAAGAACCAGGTGATAGTCTCGTGGTGTTATCACGTGATGAGTTTATTGGACTTACCATCTCCGACTATTTTACGCTATACCTGACGTCAACTCGGGTTAGTATTATTGTGGGTGCGGGACATTTTCGAGGGCATTACATTACATCCTTCTTTAACCCGGGAGCTGCGGGGAGACTCTTAAGAGTTCCCCCGGCGCACTGCGGGGAGACTCTTAAGAGTCAGAGAAAATAAAAATCAACTTTTGACATCGAAAAAAAAAAAAAATTTATATTTTTTTTTTTTATTTGGGGCCATGCAAAATCTCAGTCCTCTACCTCCCCTCCTTCCCCACTTTCCTCCTCTCCTTCAGTTATCACCTATTTTCCCTGTTATTCCCTTATTCTGAGGTATATTTTCGTGCTAACATTAGAAATCCGATTGGAGGGTGTGGTCATCACTGATAGCAAGCGAGTGCAAGAGAGAGAGAGAGAGAGAGTATCGATCGACTGTGTCTCAGTGGCCTTGGGGGAAATTGGCGGGAAAGCAGATTGCCTCACCCATACATTATACAACTCGCGGGCTATATCTCCGATTTTGACCATCCAAACGCTGTTTTCACTCGTTTTATTGTTGTTTCAGGTTAATACCTTTATAATCAACCCATAATAGGCGCATATGGATAAGTATTAATGCTATTAATGGCACAATGAATATTTTAGTGGCGGAAACACCTCAAATACGTCAGCACAGGGGGACGTTTCCAATTACCCCCATGCGCACTTCAGAGGTTAACTGGGCTAGTCCCTAGCCTATTTTAAGGTCGTAAGGTATCGTAGCTGTATTACCTCAGCAATCTCAATATTGTTGGTATAGGGTTCGCGTGACGGGTGCTCCACGAAGCTACCTGGTCACGATCCCACCGCTGCCACCAATGAAATGCTGGGTGTGAAGGGAATTCATGGTCTCCTGAAATATCCCCAGGCTACCTTTAGGATCAACTTTTCCTGGTACCTGGCGCGGGGTACGAACCTCTGAAGGGAATTTAACCCCCCTAAAAACCCACAGGTTTTGAGATGCCTTGGGTGGGGTTCGAACCCTGGTTAGTGACCCAACCATCACCACCAGGCCCGCGCGCTAACCCACTGTACTACCACGGACGTACTAAAAGTATAGCAACCTTAGTCCGATTTTTAAGAACCAGGTGATAGTCTCGTGGTGTTATCACGTGATGAGTTTATTGGACTTACCATCTCCGACTATTTTACGCTATACCTGACGTCAACTCGGGTTAGTATTATTGTGGGTGCGGGACATTTTCGAGGGCATTACAGTAACTTTCTTGAAAAAAGTTACTTGTTACTTATTCCAATAACAGTTACTTATTCGAATAAGTAAGTCTTGGAAACAGTTACTTATTACTTGTTACTTATTATAATAAGTAACTTACTTATTGAAATAAATAACAAGTAACTGTTTTCAAGACTGTTTCTTATTGGAATAAGTAACTATTTCTTATTGGATTAAGTAACTGTTACTTATTGGAATAAGTAACTATTTCTTATTGGAATAAGTAACTGTTACTTATTGGAATAAGTAACTATTTCTTATTGGAATAAGTAACTGTTACTTATTGGAATAAGTAACTATTTCTTATTGGAATAAGTAACTGTTACTTATTAAAATAAGTAACAAGTAACACACACACACACACACACACACAGTTGCCTACCCCAAACACAAAGACCACGCCATAGAGTACTGTTAAAATATATTTATGAAAACAAATAGGCCTATATAGATACAAATAGGCCTACATAAATAAAAATACTTCCAACACACTCACTTCAATAAAGATGCTATTATAGATGAGTATTGATATCCCTATTTTTGTCTGATCATCATTCCCAAAACTGCATTTTTCGGCGATATTATACGAGCAAGTTTTTTTGAACATGCATTTTGAAGCTTTTTCGGATTTGAATCGGAACGAGATCAAAGGTAGATTAGCCTATGTTAGCTAGTTTATTCTCATGTAGCGTTTATTTTGAAGCCGTCAGACTACAATTGACCACTTGCGAGTTTCAGGCTATGAGGAAGTTGGAGCCGTGAACATCGATATTAAACAGAAATCTGAGAAATGCAATAATAATGTACGTTTCTGATGGATAAATGGTAGGCCTATATGTTGAATTGGGTTTTATGTGTTTATATAGGCCTATGTGGCCTACTACGACCGTATTTTAGCTGTAAATTCTGTTAAATATCGTTGTCTACAGCTCCAACTTCCTATAAGGAAGTTGAAGCCGAAAACATCTATATACAACTTAAATGCAATAATAATATAAGTTTTTGATGGATAAAAAGTATGTTGAATGTGTTTTTATGTATTTATTCATGTACTACGACACTAGTTTAGCTGGCAAGTCCGCTAAATATCGATGTAAAAAACTCAAACTTCCTTATAGCCTGAAACTCGTAATTGGTCAAATTTGCCGACTGGCGAGTTTCGTTCTATAAGGAAGTTGGAGTTGTAGACAACGATATTTAACAATGATCACTCACTCACTCAGTTACTCACCACTCGAGCGTTGGCCAGTCCTATTATTCAGTGATATTCAAGAAGTTTGTTAATGAATGGTTAATATTGTCTGCATCCTACTTGTATATATATATATATATATATATATATATATATATACAGTATTGTTATGCCCTGTTTTTCTACAGGTTTAACTTGGGTAATGTGAGTTCTAAATTGACTGGGTATATAAGGCTGCATGCACAATACAAGATATGAGGAATAGAGAACACAAAGAAACACATGGTAGCAAGTTACATGATCACGTTTATTGATATACCACTGCAGAATACTTGTGTAAGACAATATAATAGAATTGAACAACACTAGCATAAGTGGATCTGGATGGAGCCTAGTCTCCCACTTCCAACGTTCAGGTATTAATCTTCTGATCACTGGCTTTGATTTCGCAGGTTTATATACCGAAGACCATCAATGTTACTTATAGATTCATATTCACTGTTAGATTTATTACTGGTAGCTCTGGTGCACAAGTAGTAGTTCACAGACTAGATTAGACACACGTATTTTTAGAGCACGGGAATTCTAGTTACCTCAGGGGGTACTGATCTAAGTTTTATATCCTTGTCTCAGAAATACATAGAACGCAAATCAGTGGGCGAACGTTAGATATCACTAGAGTTTTAATATCTGAATAAAGTAATTACGAGAGTCAAGGTCGCCTGTTAATTAAAGAGCACTGATCGCTTAGTACGTCCCAAATGAAATGGTTAAGTATGAATTACACTGGGCCAGGTCTTAGCCACTTCGTAGAAATATTAATTAGTGAATCTAAAACAGCACAGTAATATGTAGTACTGCTAAAGGGAATCTTGGGTAGTATCTGATGGGTCTGGTCCTGGTTATCTTGCGTCCATGATGTTGGGGGCTAACGACTGGTTCCGCGGCCGTCCAGGGGGGCCATATGTGTGAAGTTCTTCAATACGTGGGCAGGTCCTTCTATCCAAATCTGCCACGGAGTCTGCCGGTTCTGGGATCTCACTCCGGAACAACACAAGGGCAGAGCTAGAAATTAACTGCAGGGTAGTGACCCCTGGTTGGTGTCTAGCTTTCAACTGATTTGACTGGGGGCGGGAGTTAGATTTATAGGCTCGGTTCTGGACCCTGCAGACAGTAGGGATCTCGAGTCTTATGGACTTAATTGAGCTCTCAATAGATATGGGGACTAGGTAAGATGGTATTTACTGTTGTGGCACAGGGCGATAGGAAGCCTTTATATTTTCATATAACTGAGCCTTAGTAAGAGGTACTATTTTGGCTATACTGGACGTATTTAGGGGAGAGAGACTGGATCTACTTTGCGAGGAGGATGGGGACAGCTGTGATAGGAGCGTCTCTCTAGATTGTTCAATCTTCATTCTATGGTATAGCTGAGGTGCTAATTTAGTGATCAGAGCATGCAAGAAAGGTAAATGGTTTATTGTGAGGTAATAGAGGTTAGTAAAGGTGTTAGTCATTCATGGTTAGTTCATTGATAGGAAGAATTCCTGTGCTACCTGGCAATGACTCGAGAGTCAAAACAGGGGCCAGGTATACCTCCGCGGGGGTGGGGGTCTCCCTCCTCGGGTGGGCAAAAAGGGGGAGCTGGGCGCCCTCTCTGATATAGTCGTCCGGCGGCTGTGGCTAGGGGCTTGCCATATCACCAGTGTTTGTAATAACCCTCTGTGTATGAGACAGATGTGAGTGTCTTTAATACCAAAACCGAAGGTGCCTTAGCTAGCTGGTTTTACTCGGCTGGTTGTTAATTGTAGGGTTTGCTGGATATGGTGGAGACTGGGTTGCTAACTCTGCCACATTTATCTGGAAGTATGACAATAGAAGTTAGTTACTGGCGGGGCGGCTAGCCTCGCACCGACGACCATTGGGTGCAGGGTTGTGAATGTGTTGTAAGAGAATAGATGGCATGCAAGGGGCTAGTAAAGTTCTAATGTTGTTCTGGCCTACTAAGTGAAGGTAGGCTGGATAGGAGTATATATATAAAAGGTTGGAGAGCGTTAGTAACGGACAATTCAAGGATCTTCAAGAGGTATGAGAGAGAGGCTAGGTCGGACAAGAGTCGAGAAGCGCGGGTGTCTTAATGAGAGGGGGGGGAGAGTTCAAGGGCTACAGGGAAATTTTGCCCCTAAGGTCCCTGGGCGTGGGGGTGGCATTAGGCTACAATTGATATGGAAGTTTGAAAAGGCAGTAGAATACGTTAGCCAAATGCTACCGGGGAATGCAACTATGGGGTGGTATATGAGTCTGGAAAAGATAGAGTTATGTGATCAGTCAGAGGGTTATGGATACTATTAGTTGGCCCTGGGAACTGCTTTTTCTATTAAATATAAAATACCACCCACAGCGGCAGTTCGTAGGGGTACTTAGTTATTGTTTCGGGGTACTTATGACAGATACTGGTAACCAGGTTATCTTATACAATCTCTGGTTGGGGTAAGAGGTGTAAGACACGAAATAAATTGGCGTAGTGTGGGCTGTGGATACGAAGGAGGCAAGGGGAAGACGTATGACAATTGTGGAAAGTAAATGGAAAAAGGTGAACACAATGGCGGATAAAAATACTTAACCTAAGGATTGCATACATAGATTTATGGGGCGATGGGTCTTCAGAAGCTTAGTCTGGCAAGACAAGATGTTAGGGAATGTTAATATTAATACTTAGTTACTAGAGGAACAGTGCAAGGGGCGACTGGGCACGGGTTACATATATCTATACTCGTCATGGAAAATGATATACGAGGTCTAGGGACAGCGTGGGTGTTTTAACTTCTAAGATATATAACATCTACTTCTCGGATGCAAGAACATACATAGATAATTATGGCTGTCTGATGTGTTGGCATTGGCTCAACGTCGGGACAGGCATGGGTGTTTTTAATATGAATGTATATTCCTGTTCATCATCTTTGTAGTTAGAAGTGTAGGACACGAGGGGGTTAGTGTACGTGAGGTGTGGAAAATGGTCAGTTTTAGAAAAGGTAAATGGGTGTGTCCTGGAGCTGTTTAGCCCTGCGGGCTTGGGCTGTCTGAAATGGCTGGCTCGGTCAGCTGGTCCTTTCGTTCTGTGGACCTTTCCTTTGGTGTTTCTGTGTGGTGTTCGTTCATGGCTTCTGTGGTGGGCTTCTCGTTCTGGGGCATTTTAAGTATATATATATATACCGGTATATATATATATATATATATATATATATTTTATTTATTTTGTTTAAGTTGTTTGGGTATCTAATGAGTTTTGATGAGCCTCACAAATTTCCTCTCCAAATATAATTGTCTTGGAGAAGAGTCGTCTTCCTTCAGGTGTAATTGCAAGCTCTACGTTATCATTTGGGTATTTGTTTTTCATTTCAGCAGGAGTAAGTTTTTCAAGATCGTCCGTAAATTGATAAAGATTCTGACGTTCTTTTGTAAGTTTCTCCTTCATCCTTTTTTCAACTTGAAGGGTTATAACTGGAGGGGGAGGAGAAGGAGTGTTCTCTTGATAGTCAGGAATTTCTTCTTCGTCTTCTGGATCTTCTTCGTAGTCGTCACCATCTTCTTCAGCATTGTCCTCCTCCTCAAGGTCTTCTAGGTTGATGGAGGAGTCATCTTCTATGGTGATGTTGGGGTGTTGTTCGGTTTTCCTTCGTGGTTTCTTCTGCTGTTTTCGAAAAACCAAGACTTCAGGAGGGATGTAGATGGTTGGTAGTCCGTTATGTTGGAGTATTTGAGGGATTATCTGACATAGATGATGTTTGTTGGAGTCAGCAATGACTGTGGCAGCTTGAATACAGGCATATATATACTCAAAGTATATAGACACTATTAGTGTCTATATACTTTGTATATACTTGCCATGGACCAGAGGCGCGTTCGGTAGACCTATCGTTTAGGGCCGATAGCTCTAGCGAACGCGATAGCCGCCGATTCGACGAATCGGCGATCGAAAACGATTGCTGTTTTAGCTATCAGAGCGATCGGTCCTCGGAGGTCGATCGAATCGACGAGAATGTAAACAAACCATTTAAAGTTATTATATTGCTAATAATATAGATTGCGTATCGTGTTTCCCCTTCTTGAATACAATTTATGTAAATATTAAACACACTACGAAAAATAGGCGAAAAATAAACAATTCTTGTTGCGATGTCTTCTTCTTCTTCTTTCTTGGGTCAAAGGGCTATTGTTATTGTTTACAAAGCTCTGGCAGAGCGATCGGCGATCTGTGTCGTTCGGTAGTGAAATCGAAACACCGTTCTATCAAGCGCTATCAGACGAATCGGCGATAGGTTTACCGAACGCGCTCCAGGAGCGCGTTCGGTAAACCTATCGCCGATTCGTCTGATAGCGCTTGATAGAACGGTGTTTCGATTTCACTACCGAACGACACAGATCGCCGATCGGTCTGCCAGAGCTTTGTAAACAATAACAATAGCCCTTTGACCCAAGAAAGAAGAAGAAGAAGACATCGCAACAAGAATTGTTTATTTTTCGCCTATTTTTCGTAGTGTGTTTAATATTTACATAAATTGTATTCAAGAAGGGGAAACACGATACGCAATCTATATTATTAGCAATAAAATAACTTTAAATGGTTTGTTTACATTCTCGTCGATTCGATCGACCTCCGAGGACCGATCGCTCTGATAGCTAAAACAGCAATAGTTTTCGATCGCCGATTCGTCGAATCGGCGGCTATCGCGTTCGCTAGAGCTATCGGCCCTAAACGATAGGTCTACCGAACGCGCCTCTGGTGTCAGGTTCCTCGTTGTGTCTTGGTGACTTGGTGTTTTCGGCGAGCAAGATGTGAGCCTTTTACTGCTGCTTATATATATATATATATATATATATATATATATATATATATACTGACTGCAATTCAACATGTTTCAAGATATATATATATATATATTTTTTTTTTGCCACGATGTTCAGTAGTGCGTGTTTTGGATAAAGTGAAGAATGGTAGACGTTTGGGAGGTAAATCGAACAATTGCTACCCTAGGTCTGCCACCCTTATGATATATTGTCGTATTATACTACTACGATGGGTTTCAGAGGCCGTGTGGCATCGATTTTAGGGAATTACTTATTATTAACAAACAGTTGGATCAGTATGATATTTTGACACAGCTTTTTTCACACCGTCCCCTAATTGTTGGCAATATAGTGCATTACCAAAAGTGTAGAAATAAGCCACTTGTCCCTGTGTCATGACGTTAAAGTCGCACATTAATGACTAAGAAACGGACACGGCTATCGTGGCTTACCTGTGAGAACCACCAAACCATTATTGCTCCTCCATCAAACACGGTAGTTATCAGCCACCACCCAACCCTATTATCGCCTTTAAATTCAAGTAATCTGTCAATATCAAGTATAAATATACAAAAATACATACTGTTTGTATATTTATATTACACCGCGACCTAAAACGCAAAATTGCCCATTTATATAATTATGTGTTTGTTATATTTTTCTTATTACCCGTTTTCACTCCGAAACCTAGAACCCCAAAACTATTGGAAGGATATGTTAATATGATACAGTACATTGATATAAGAACAAGCAAGATCAATAATAATTTTGAGTATGTGAGTGATGATGTTTTTGATGGGACGAAACCACAGAATGTACTTTAAGAGTAAATATTATACATACTTTTCATTGTATGTGGATTACTACGAATATGTCCTTAAATGTATGTATTATAAGCCTGTGAATGTGGGTTAGTGAGTGAATGGGGGGGGGTTTCGTTGAATGCATTTCATGGTGAATAATCTAATTTTGCATGTTATCAAGGTTAATGTTGTGGTTGGCATAATTATTATGCAAATTTTAGCAACAGTCATCTTGACTGGCAGATAGACTGTTTGGGTAAGCGAGTGTGAGTGAGAAAGATGAGTTGTGCAATCAACTATAGCCTACGGGTTATCATGATGTGTGCATTGGTGTGAAATCTTATCATGCTGACCACCTCAGTCATTTTCCCCTTAAAATATGATGTATTCTAAAAGTTCTTTATTTCTTTTAATTACTACTTTAATGACAAGAATGTCAACGTAGATCTTTTTAGTAATATGGCTTCACAGAGTTTAAAGAACGCTCTGCAAATGTCAGACTTCTATGTTTCCAGTGCCTTCAAGTCCTAGCTATCGAATCAATGAAGGATAACAAATTGAAGTGCAATTTGAGTTCAATTCAACAAAATTTCACCGGAGAGAAAAAGAAGACGTGTTGGTAAACGAAGACGGATTGATGATCCCAGCTCATCATCTATTTATCTGGAGAAGGCTTCAGTGGCGTCCTTTGAAGTAGCTAGCATGGAATATTGTGAGATGTAAAAAGCCTCATGTGTCCGCTGGTGAAACCAGATGCAGTGGCAATGGCGAAAACTCTTTGTGGAACATAATAATATTATTGTAATGCCCTCGAAAATGTCCCGCACCCACAATAATACTAACCCGAGTTGACGTCAGGTATAGCGTAAAATAGTCGGAGATGGTAAGTCCAATAAACTCATCACGTGATAACACCACGAGACTATCACCTGGTTCTTAAAAATCGGACTAAGGTTGCTATACTTTTAGTACGTCCGTGGTAGTACAGTGGGTTAGCGCGCGGGCCTGGTGGTGATGGTTGGGTCACTAACCAGGGTTCGAACCCCACCCAAGGCATCTCAAAACCTGTGGGTTTTTAGGGGGGTTAAATTCCCTTCAGAGGTTCGTACCCCGCGCCAGGTACCAGGAAAAGTTGATCCTAAAAGGTAGCCTGGGGATATTTCAGGAGACCATGAAATTCCCTTCACACCCAGCATTTCATTGGTGGCAGCGGTGGGATCGTGGAGGGGAAAGGGGCGGATGCGGGGGGGGCTAGACGGGTGGGTAAGGAGTGTAGATTTAAGTTGGAGGGTTGGGGGTAGGGGCGTGTGTTGTTTGATGAGGTTGGTGATTTGCTGGTGATTATTCGTCTTCTTTCCCTTTGTGGGGGAGAATTCGACGAAGAAGAAGAAGAGGAGGAGGAGGAGGGTAGTGGTCTGGCAGCCCTACGGAACTTGGTTAGTAGGGTGTGTTTTCTGGAGGTTTTAAACGATGTTTGTCGTGGGCGTAAGTTGTAGCGTGAGGTTACTGAGGTAGATTGTGTGGTGCGGTTGGGTGTGTACTTGGTTTGGGGTGGCGGTGGTGGTTTTCTCACTGTGGTGCCTGGTGGAGGTATGTCAGGGCTAGACGGGAGGGTTTCTGTTGTGGTCGGGGTTGTGGGTGGAAGTTTTTGTACTTGGATAAGTTGGGGAGGAACTTGACTATCAGAAGTGAAAGAAGGTGTCATGGTGGAAGAGGGTGTGATATTGGGGGCTTGGGGTTTGTGGAGGTTAGTTGGGGGGGTATGGTGAGAAAAGATTTGTCGGTTCGGTGCTGGAGGGCTTAGGTCCTTAGGGGTTTGTATGGGAATATTCGTAGCCTGAGTGAGGGGGTGAGTAGGGGTGTTTAATTTAGGGTCGGACGTGTGGGGTGGGGTAATGTCTTGTGGCTTTAGAGGTTTAAACGCTCGGACGAATCTAGTTCGGAGCGTGCGAGTTACGCCGTGATAGTCGATGGTGACTTGAAAGGCATTTGGGACTTGTCTAACGGTGTAGGGTCCGACATAGCGAGGGCCTAACTTGTTGGTGATAGGGAGGTTGGCTACCATTACGGTGTCATGGATGGCGAAAGGGTTTTTTTCATCGATGTTATCAGTTTTGGTGTCTTGACAGATCTGGGCGGTATGGAGGGTGTTTTGCAGATGTTGCAATGGGTCAATTGTGGAGGTGGTGGAGGGAAGGTGAGCGTGGTGGTGGAATGGCAGTAACAGGGGGGGTACACCGTAAACACGTTCATGAGGGGAAATACCATCTTCCCGAGGACAGGTGTTCATACCCCACTGTATCATCTTTAGTTGTGATGGCCAGTCTGAGGTATTAAGAGCAATCATTCTTGTACGTAACTGGTTGTTGATGGTGAGATGGCTGCGTTCGCAGATAGCATTTCCTTGAGGCCAGTACGGGGATGAGTGTTTAATCTTGATACCGCATTGTTGGGTGAATTGTTGCCAAACGTGTCCACTAAACTCGGGGGCATTGTCCGATAGAAGAGCAAGGGGAAGGCCGAATATAGGGAACACTTCGGTGGCAAGCAGTGTGGCGACTGTGGTGGCTGTGTGGTCTTTAACTGGGCAGGCTATTAGAAATTTTGAATATACGTCTACAAATGTGACGATATAGCGGTTGCCAGCGTAAGAAGGGAACGGGCCCATGATGTCGAGGGATAGGACTTGGAACGGTTTGTTGGCAGAAATGGTACCAGCTGGGCCTGGGGTGCGTGATCTATCCTTTATTATGTTAATAAGAAGTTGGAATCAGTACCACTTTCAAATAGTAGTATTAAACGTCGAATTGACCTGATGTCAGAAGACATAATATTATCTCAACTTATTGTGACTTCGAAAAAGTAGGACATATGTTTCATTACAGACAGATGAATCAGTGGACATTGCAGCACCAGCGACATAATGGTGGGAGTTGGCCTATCTCTGTTATAGGCAGTGTCACACGAGCGCCTTTTCCGGCAATTTACGATGAACAAGTTTTTCTCGCAATGTTTTGAGACTTTCACATTGGGATCGGGAACTAGACTGAAGGTAGATTATGCTAGGTGGCTGATTTCTGATATAACTTGAATTTTGAAGCTGCCAGACTACAATAATATTGCCCGTAAGAATTGAGGGAATCCACCACGTCTAGTCGTCTATAGTCCTCTCAGTACCGGCGACGCCTTTTTTGTTTGATTTCAGCTACATTAAGCGATTTTCTCTGAAGATTAGGAGGGATATGTGGTAGCTAAAATTATTCATTGAAACAGTTTGTAGCCTTTTAATGGGTAGACGTACTTTCTAAGCTGACTAAAATCGTCTAATTGTCACCATAATTATAATGAAAAGGATGTTACCGGTACCGAATGGGCTAGGGCCCGCTAGGCTATATATACCCACCAGACTCCCGACCAAGCTTCATTCTATTGTCTGACGCCCGAGTAGCAACAACAACATCAACCATGGCTTCTTCTAACGTGGGGTTCCTGCTGCTGGGGATCTGTGTATGTTCCAGGTAAGAGACTTTCTTCCTCGTGTTTAGCCACATTAGTTTTCAGATTGTTAGACGTTCGGCTCATTAGTTTGGCGATTTTAAGACCTGTCGCCCCATTTCATTGTCAATATTTTCCTGGCGAGCGATAGCAAGCCTATATTTTAAGAGGAACCGGCCTTCGGCCGGAAAGTTTATCTTGAAGGAGGGTATTGGGGGGGTTTGTTTTTTAAGCTTGATGGATGTCTATAGGGAGGACACTAAAAAAATAATGAAGAAATCCATAAATGAAGAAATAAAAAATCCCCATCCCCCCTTAAAGGTAACCTAGTAATATTAAGCCATTATAACAACACTGATCCCCGCCTGTTAGCAGTGTTATAAGTTGATATATTAGGTATAAGGCGGCTTTACACCAGACCAAGCCCCCATATTCTACTGTCTGACGACGCCCGAGTAGCAACAACAACAACAACAACCATGGCTTCTAACGTGGGGTGCCTGCTGTTGGTGATCTGTGTATGTGCCAGGTGAGAGACTAATATATAGGTGTACTAATTAAGGGGGTAGTGTTTGGTATTTGGCCTATGTATACTGTATATATTTATTGATTTGTGTTTTTAGTTTCCTCGCTAGACATCCATCAAGCTTTAAAAAAAAAAATAAAAAAAAAATAGACCCCCATTCATGATAAATGTCCCGGCCGAGGGCTGCTTCCTTCTAAAATTACAGGCTTGCTAACGCTCGCCAGGAAAAAATAGACACCTAAATATCACGAGAGATCTTAATATTGACAAAGAAATAGGGCGAAAGGTCTCAAAATCGCCAAACTAACAGCTGAACGAACGTCTTAAAACCATGCATGATTCTAACGTGAGATTCCTGCTGTTGGTGATTTGTATAATTATGTTCCAGGTAAGACTATAATATTATATTATGTAGCCTACTATAGTCTGTTTCATTTCATCTGGCGGTAAATTGAATCCCATAGCAGCTAATTTCTCGATACATGATGACAAAATATGAAACTACTACCAAGTTTATATAATTAGTAACGTATTTCACTACACAATCTTCAAAGTTACGGAGAAATGTTGGAAATGTAGCAATTGACCGCCACTTGAAAAGAAAAAGGTATTGCTATAAATTATAATATTTTCAGCCACACCTGCTACCAATCCTGTGGCTCCCAATCTTATCCACATCACAATATTATCCACATCACAATATTATCCACATCCCAATGTTATCCACATCCCAATATTATCCACATCCCCATATTGTCCACATCCCAATATTATCCACATCCTAATAGCCTATTATCCACATCCAAATATTATCCACACCACAATATTATCCACACCACAATATTATCCACATCACAATATTATCCACACCACAATATTATCCACACCACTATTATCCACATCCCAATATTATCCACACCACAATATTATCCACACCACAATATTTTCCACACCACAATATTATCCACACCACAATATTATCCACACCACAATATTTTCCACACCCCAATATTATCCACACCCCAATATTATCCACATCACAATATTATCCACATCACAATATTATCCACATCACAATATTATCCACATCACAATATTATCCACATCACAATATTATCCACATCACAATCAAATAACTGATAACTAATGTAAACGAAATTACAATATACGATTTCGGAGCAACCTAGGACAAGCTATAATTAAGGGGGGTTAGTTCGTTTTTCAGGAGCCCCTTCTCCCTCATGTTTAGCCCCATTAGTTTTGAAATGTTAACACGCTCGCTCCATTAGTTTGGCGATTTTGAGACCTTTTACCCCATAGGGAGGTCTAGCGAGGAAATATCGACACCTAAATGGCACGATAGGTCTTAAATCTGACAACGAAATGGAGCTAAATGTGTTAAAATCGCCCAACTAATGGGCCGAACGTCTTAAAATGACAAAACTAACGGGGCTAAACACGAGGGAGAAAGAGGACCAGAAAAACGATCCATCTCCCCTTAAACTGGAGGGAGTGGAGCAAAGAATGTATTATTGGAGAGTGGGGGAGACAACAACCCCGCCTTCTGTGCTGTCCTTGTCTTCCACTTTTCAATGTTTGGGTTTCAGTTATCTTGATTAACCCCTTCTGTACCCGCGACGTCTTTTTGTATTTGATTTCAACTACACTAAGACGATTTTATGAAGTTAAGTAAGGATATAATTATGGTATAGCTAAAAGGATTAATTGATAGTCTGTAGCCTGCTAATGGGTAGACGTCCTTCCTAAGCTGAAGAAAATAGTCTTATAGTTGCCAGAATATAATGAAAAAGTACATCATCGGTACAGAAGGGGTTAACAATAGGTTCTGATCCCCCCTTAACCCCTTCTGTACCGGCGACGTCTATACATTTTATTCTGGCTACTGCTAATCGATTTTATTCAGTTTAGGAAGGATCTCCAACAATTAACAGGATTCGAACTATCTCGCTTAATCATTTTTATTACTACAAATCCTTCTTAAGGGGAGGTTTTTAGTTAGCTCGCTAGACCTCCATCAAGTTTAACATTACAGCCCCAAGACCCCCTTTCAAGATAAATGTGTACATTTTTCGATAGAAAAATGTCTCTGCCGAAGGCCGGTTCCTCTTAAATTACAGGCTCGCTTTCGCTCGCCAGGAAAAAATCGACACCTAATTAGCACGAAAGGTCTTAAAATTGACAGAAATGGAGCGAAAGTTCTTAAAATCGCCAAACTAAAGGGGCGAACGTCTTAACATATCATTGGCAATGGGGGCTAAAAATGAGGGAGAAAGGCGACCAGAAAAAAATCCCTCAAGTGGAAATCTCCCCTTAACCCGTATAGCCCCAGCGACGTGCCTGACGCGTCGGCGATGTATGTAACGCACAGCCCCAGAGACGCGCCTGGTGCGTCACCCTAATTGCGCCGACCGTAACCTCAGGTGTAGCCACTCAAGAGGGCTCAGATTTGTATGGGAACTGTGTACGTATCCCACGCAACCGTGCCGATGGTTGAAAACTCTCAAAGTCCACGTGCGTGCGCGCGAGCGCGCAATAACCTGTTTTTTTGGGATAATTGCCTTCAATTTTTTACTCTTGTAAAATCCATTTTCGGGGGCTCTGTAGGACCATTTGTTAAGCTTTTTGAGCGGTTTTTCGTGGTTTTTCCTTCATTCCTAACCCATTCGCTATTGTTTCTGGAATAAAACAATTTTTTGAAAACCGGCCGGGTTCTGGTGCGCAAACATTACAAAACTAGCCGGGGCTCCACGGGTTAAACAGCTCAAAATCGTCTAAATATACCTAGACTACAATTAAAGACACGTCGCCGGTTCATAAGGGTTTCTATGTTTTCTATGGTTAACCCTTTGAGTACCAGCGACGTGTGTTATACTTAGCTATATATAATTCTATAATGCTAGCCTATATTTAGACGATATTATGCAGTTTTGGAAGGATTTATGGTAGTTCAAAGGGTTGGTTGAGATAGTGTGAAGCATTTTTTATTATTAGAGGTCTTTCATAAGCTAAATCAAATCATCTAATAGTTGTCAGAATATGATACAAAAGGCCGTCCCTGGTACTGAATGGGTTAACATGTATTAGTTTGGCTATTTTAAGATCATTCACACTATTGTGTTGCCATTATTAAGACCTTTCATGCAATTTAGGTGTCGATGTTTTCCTGGCGAGAGATAGCGAGCCTGTAATGAGGAAACGGCCTTCGGCCGGGATATTTTTCTATCGAAAAATGTATCAATAAATTTATCTTGAAGGTGGGTCTTGGGGGCTTGATGGAGGTCTAGGGATGAAACTAAAAATATATGAAAATT